>RXON01000164.1:0-51690 GCA_009667805.1 Leptobrachium leishanense
TGAGAACTCATATCAGGAGTAAAATCATATGTCTGTAGGTACATGGGGCAAAATGATTTTACTATACAGGGCATTACCTGGAGGATCCATGAGAAGGTGTTGGCGTGTCACCTGCACTTTGAAAATAAATAATTTAATAGAGGAATCCCCCTTTTTTTCCAAAGGAAATTGGGGTTCAGGCTCCGCGGGTGGAAGTCAGTGGGATCAGGTTTCTCAAGGGTGGGTGGTCTCAGTGGGATTGGGCTTCATGAAGAGAGGTCAGTACGTGGGTTCAGGTTCTGGGGGGGCAGTCAGTCAGTGATTTGGGACTTTGCAAGCGTGGTTCCTTCTCCACTGGAATGGGGGGGTTAGTCTGTGGGATTTGGCTCCATTGTCGGTGGACAGTAATGGGTTTACGCTCAGTGGGGGATGATCGGTCAGTGGGTTTTGGTTTTGTGGACAGGGGTTAATCAGTTCATGCACTGAGCAGAATTGAAATTGTCGCTCAGTGGGACTGGGCTCCGCAACGGTAGTGGTCATTGAGCGGGCTTGGCTTTGCAGGTGTTGGTCAGTCAGTGGGTTCGGGATCTGCAGGGATGGTCAACCAGCCAGTTCAGACACCGTGGGGGTCAGTCATTAATTGGGTTCAGCCTCAATGGGAGGGAAATCCCCCAGCCAGTGGGTTTGGGCTCTGTAGAGGAAGGTCAGATAGTGGGTTGGGGTTCCGCAGAGGTGGGCAGTCCATGGATTCAGGCTAGGCAGGAGGGCAATCATGCAGTCTTTTGGCACTCACCGAGTCCGGCAGGAATCATAGGATCTCTGCAGAGGCTGAGCTGTGTGTTTCTAATGTTCCGGAAGAATTGTGTTTTCTTGTCGTCTCTTATAAACATGCATAGGAAGCCTCTAGAGCTCAGCCGAGTGAGGTCCTGCCAGGGCGATAAATCACTTCTCATGGCATAAAAACTTTCCAGCAGGTGACAGACAGTGACTCCCGCAATGTCCTAGCAATATAATGTGATAATAGATAAATAAAACACTCAACCTCCGGCCAACGTATCTACAGCTTCTCTGAAATACCCCATCCGTGCAATTATAAACAGAAAAATCTATGAGAGTATTATAATTAAGTCTAAAAGGGTTAAAAAAAATAAAGAGGGGGAGCGAAATCACAGCAATTATTGCACCGAAAAAGATAAATGTGCTCCATGTTTCACAGCAAGGGTTAATAAAGAGTGTAGATATTTCCGGCACTTAAGGGGTTAAAATAAAACCTGTAATTTTGCTATACAATGTCGTCACTGGACACACCGTAATGGCTACTGGGATGCCGGGGAAAAACGATGAAAATCAAACATTGGTAGCACAAAAATGCACCCAAACATTAGTCGCTCGCACCGACACACTGCACACACAAGCCGATACAAACAAACACAGAGACAGACACAAACACAGACAGACAGACACAGAGACGGACACAGAGACGGACACAGAGACGGACACAGAGACGGACACAGAGACGGACACAGAGACAGACACAGAGACAGACACAGAGACAGACACAGAGACAGACACAGAGACAGACACAGAGACGGACACAGAGACGGAGACGGACACAGAGACAGACACAGAGACAGACACAGAGACAGACAAAGACAAAAACACAAAGACAGACACAAACACAAAGACAGACACAAAGACAGAGACAGACACAAAGACAGAGACAGACACAGAGACAGACACAGAGACAGAGACGGACACAGAGACGGATACAGAGACAGAGACAGAGACGGACAGACAAAGACAAAAACACAAAGACAAAACACAAAGACAAAAACACAAAGACAGACACAAAAAGACAGACACACAAAGACAGACACACAAAGACAGACACAAACACAAAGACAGACACAAAGACAGAGACAGACACAGAGACAGACACAGAGACAGACACAGAGACAGACACAGAGACAGACACAGAGACAGACACAGAGCTGGGAAATTGCCCCAAGACAAGTTGAGAAATCTAAAAAGCCAAGGGGAGGACCCACATGGTCCCTATCTACGTGGAATTGAACTGTTACCCTTCATGTTCTTGTGGAATGCACAGGCACCCTGCACCACTGGAGGCTCTGCGTTCCTCTCTGCACCACTGGAGGCTCTGCATTCCCCTCTGCACCACTGGAGGCTCTGTATTCCCCTCTGCACAATGGAGGCTCTGTGTTCCCCCCTGCAAATTGATCTGATGTTGTGTGTTTGCTAATCTCACTTAGTGTAACTGACCAGGTTTCTGCGTCTCCTGAAGGAATTCACACCCCCTCATGTACACAATGTATTCTGGGGGTTATTCAGAGAGCACCGACATGTCGCCGACATTTCAGAGCTCTCCCTTCCCTGCACTTCAGGGCATCAAATTTCCCTACCTTGCGGTGAATTCAGCATTCACCACAGGGTCCCTGAAGTGCAGGGAACAGACTTGAAAACTGAAAGGAATTGATATTTTTTCATTTCCTGTATGATTCAATTACACAATTTAGGTAATATATCCTCTGTCAAATAATATGTGGACATAGGATTCCTTCAAGAGTATGCGTGACCAATGGAATTTTAATTGAATCCAGACCATATACTGGTAAAGTGAGGATCCTTTGTTACCATTACAAGGACAGAAAAAGTGAGCGAAAGTTGTAAGCCAGAAAAAAAACGTCTCTGAACCATATATGGTAATAATAAGTGCCTGTGTGCGGACTGTGTTGGTCAAATTCTGACATGAAAATATATCTGTTTACTGATGGGCTAGAATTGTGTTTGAATTCTAATAAATAGATCTGGCTGAACAAAGACTAGTCAGTCATACTATTCTGTTTCCCTAACAAAGCTGTGAGGCGTGGTGTTGCTTTAGACTAGCTAAGTCTGTATTTGACCAGTACTCACACGATGAAGATCCACAGATAGTGACAACTCAGCAAAACTGACACGTAGAAAGATTAATCTAGTTGATGACTTTAATGATCAGACTGACAATCTTAGAAACATAGAAACATAGAAAAATTTCGGCAGATAAGAACCTTTCGGCCCATCTAGTCTGCCCAATTACATGGATACTTTACCTGGATTTATCTTTTGTTTAGGATAGCCTTATGCCTATCTCATGCTTGCTTAAATTCAATTACTGTTTTGGCCTCTACCACTTCTACTGGAAGACTGTTCCATGTATCCACCACCCTCTCAGTAAAATAATGCTTCCTGATGTTACTTTTAAACCTTTGCCCCTCTAATCTAAGACTATGTCCTCTTGTTTTGCTATTTTGTTTCCTTTTAAATATACTCCCTTCCTCTACCTTGTGGATTCCCTTTACGTGTTTAAATGTTTCTATCATATCTCCTCTGTCTCGTCTTTTTTCCAAGCTGTACATGTTAAGATCATTAAGCCTTTCCTGGTAACTTTTCTCCTTCAAGCCGTACACCATTTTAGTAGCCCTTCTCTGAACTCTCTCTAAGATGTCTATATCCTTCTGGAGATACGGTCTCCAGTACTGCACACAGTACTCCAAGTGAGGTCTCACCAGTGCTCTGTACAGTGGCATGAGCACTTCCCTTTTCCTACTGCTAATACCTCTCCCTACACAACCAAGCATTCTGCCAGCATTTCCTGCTGCTCTATTACATTGACTAATTACCCTTAGATCCTCTGAAATAATGACCCCCTAAATCCCTTTCCTCAGATGTTGAGGTTAGGTATGTATCAAATATTCTATATTCAGCCCTTGGGTTTTTACGTCCCAGGTGCATTATCTTGCACTTATCCACATTAAAACTCAATTGCCACAACTCCCACCATTTTTTTAGTTTACCTAAATCATTTGTAATTTGGCTGATCTTGTAATAGTGTACAGCAATGCAGGTGAAAGACATTAGTTTCTGTCCAGCAGTGAGCACAGAATGGCTGCTATGTGACCAAGAAGTACCTTAGGACAAGACACTGAGCAAAGGGGTGGAAACTAGCTGGATGCAGCAAGGCTAAGGAAACCCAGCAGGGACAAAATAGCTATGAAATCATAACTGTAAGCAGTAAAAGGCAGATTCAACACATAACATTAAAATATACAATAAATCCTAAATCATGGGGCATGGCACATACTAAAAGCTACACATTTTGTGTGACTTGATTTTTTGGTTGTCTCCACCATGGCGTAAACGTGTGTCTTCCTTTATTTTCTTATATGAGAAGGAACTTGCAGAGGTTTTTGGAATTCCTATTGTGGTAATTATAAATAATGATTTGATTAGCTTAATTTATTTTTTAACAGTTGGTGTCAGACTTGTGGGATCTGCCAATGTCAATTTGAAGTAAAACAACCTATACGTATCTTGATCAGCGCAATAAAAATTGCTATCAGGATCTTGGTGTCTCTCGTAGATCAGCAGACCATATTTTGGTACATAAAACAAAATATAAAAATACACAAATGGTGAAGTATATCAAATATATACACTATAAATAAAATGCAATGAATGATGTTTCACTCAAACATAGAGCCTAGAACTGGCTCTAAGTGGAACTGCACATTTTGGGTTGTTTTTTCTTCTATATTGTTCACATAGAAACATAGAAACATAGAAACATAGAAAAATGTCGGCAGATAAGAACCTTTCGGCCCATCTAGTCTGCCCAATTACATGGATACTTTACCTGGATTTATCTTTTGTTTAGGATAGCCTTATGCCTATCCCATGCTTGCTTAAATTCAATTACTGTTTTGGCCTCAACCACTTCTACTGGAAGACTGTTCCATGTATCCACCACCCTCTCAGTGAAATAATGCTTTCTGATGTTACTTTTAAACCTTTGCCCCTCTAATCTAAGACTATGTCCTCTTGTTTTGCTACTTTGTTTCCTTTTAAATATACTCCCTTCCTCTACCTTGTGGATTCCCTTTACGTATTTAAATGTTTCTATCATATCTCCTCTGTCTGGTCTTTTTTCCAAGCTGTACATGTTAAGATCTTTAAGCCTTTCCTGGTAACTTTTCTCCTTCAAGCCGTACACCATTTTAGTAGCCCTTCTCTGAACTCTCTCTAAGATGTCTATATCCTTCTGGAGATACGGTCTCCAGTACTGCACACAGTACTCCAAGTGAGGTCTCACCAGTGCTCTGTACAGTGGCATGAACACTTCCCTTTTCCTACTGCTAATACCTCTCCCTAAACAACCAAGCATTCTGCCAGCATTTCCAAGCATTCTGCTAGCATTTCCTGCTGCTCTATTACATTGACTACTTACCCTTAGATCCTCTGAAATAATAACCCCTAAATCCCAACCCTCAGATGTTGAGGTTAGGACTGTATCAAATATTCTATATTCAGCCCTTGGGTTTTTACGTCCCAGGTGCATTATCTTGCACTTATCCACATTAAAACTCAATTGCCACAACTCCGACCATTTTTTTAGTTTACCTAAGGTGACCCACACCTTGCACGGCTGTTTCCCTTCACATATCAAGGAACCATATAAGACAAGAAAAGACAGCGCAACTCTCCTTGTGCAGAATGAAAATATAAGTGTATATATGCTTTTCAGCCAATTTTTCACTTACACTTGTTGGAGTTTCAATAGCTCTAAGGTTTGCGCATATGGATTTTTTCAGGCTCGGGCAAATCCACAAACCACCAAAAAGACACCAGCTGGATCTTCTTTTCCAAAGAAAATTTAATAAAATAAAAACATGTAAAACAAATGCATAAAACAGGTACCCAGGACGCGTTTCGTCACACTAGGCGACTTCCTCAGCTGGTTAAGGATCAGTGTCACCTGTAAGATGTTTTATAGTCCTCTAAATTAAGATCAACCATATGCATGTGTCCCCAGATGTCTTCTGGCATGTGTTCCAAGCCTCACTTTCGTAATCCACCAGATGATTGAAGGTGCCGCCATCTTGGATGGTCAATGCAGCTCAACGTGTGTTCCACGCCTCTCTTTGGAAATCCACTCAGTGAATTGGACTTCCTTCATCTTGTGCCTGCATTCAGATGCTTAATACCATATCTGGAGATGGGCAGGAACAGTGTCTCTGCGTGACCATAGTAAAAATGGTTTTCGCTTTCTCCACACATTGTGGAGCTGTTTTATCTGCAATAAGCCTCTCGATCACAGGGAATAATATAACAAACTTATAGAAATCCGATCTACATCAACATAACTTCTTATAGCTAAACATACATTTATTTATTTATAAAGGATTTTACCAGGAAGGATACATTGAGATTTCTCTCGTTTTCAAGTATGTCCTGGGTTCAAGAACATTGAAGTGTTACAGTTACAGAAATACAAAGTAATACAATGCAAGATATTAAAAAACAACACAAATATACAGATTAACAGAAAATAAATATGTAGGAAATATAGTCACTAGGTTACATGTTTACAGGTGCATTCTGTATATAGTCACCGTGTTACATGTTTACAGGCGCATTCTGTATATAGTCATTATGTTACATGTTTACAGGCACATTCTGTATTGAGGTATGTTAGTAAGGACCTCTTGAGTGACTTAAGACTGGGGGAAGATTTGATGGTGTCTGGGAGGTTATTCCATAATTGTGGTGCTCTGTAGGAAAATGAGGACCGAGCCGCTGTCTTTTTGTATTGTGGTATTGCAAGTAAGGTGCTGGTCCTGGATCGGAGGTTATAGGATGAGGGAGCTGCTGGGGGAAGCAGTCTATTCAGGTAGGGTGGCAGCTTCCCAGAGATGCTCTTAAACACCAGGCTGGAAAGGTGAAGAGTGCGTCTAGACTCCAGCGATGGCCAGTTTAGCTCTTTTAACATGTCACAATGGTGGGTCATGTAGTTACATTGTAATGCAAAGCGGCAGAAGGAGTTATTCAATGTAGTAAGTTTCTGAAGGTGTGTTTGCGGGGCGGCTGCATATACTACATCTCCGTAACCAATAGCCGGCATAAGCATTTGTTGTACAATCTGCTTTCTTACC
This sequence comes from Leptobrachium leishanense, assembly GCA_009667805.1. Taxonomy (NCBI): domain Eukaryota; kingdom Metazoa; phylum Chordata; class Amphibia; order Anura; family Megophryidae; genus Leptobrachium; species Leptobrachium leishanense. The sequence continues at coordinate 6,966 of RXON01000164.1, forward strand.
GTGGGACTCAGGCAGGATTTGTTTCTGTACAGGGCACCTAGTTTGGGGTAAAGTTTAGACGAGAGTTTTTCGATGTGGGGGCCAAAGGATAGATTAGGGTCCAACCACATACCTAGATATTTGAGAGAAGTGACTGTGGTCAGCGTGCCATACATAACCGCATTGAATTGTGCGTCTCAACCCTTCTCTCATAACCTCCAAATAATGTGATGATAAAGATTATTCATTTCTTAATAAGCAAAAAAGTGCTGAATGTGTATAATATATACATAAGGGGATATGAAAAAATATATCTAATCCCATCTTGTACTATAATTGGACATGAGGTGTGCTATTCATTATTAAAAAATGTGTTTTTTTTTGTTTTTTGTTGTTATTTATATATGTGTGAATCATTTATGTAATATTATGAATCAATTAGGGATATTATATTAATAAATTTTGTGAAAAAATGTCAAAACTAAAAAACATACTCAAGGTGTTTCCCCCCTCCCCCCATAAATGATATATTGTTATTGTAATATCCCATCAAATAACAACAGATGTCAGGAGAGAAGGCCAATGTCTACACTATAGAAAGTGAGACACCTCAAAGTCATTGTTCAGTCCACCAGGTGTCAATGTGCCCATTTCAAAGATACTTCTCATCTCCTCCTGACCCAACCGTTTAATTATGTCATCTTCTATATCTTTTTTATGGACCTTTTTAATGGCTATAAATTTCAAATGTATGGGTGAACCCAGGGCCGTAGGAAGGGCGAGGCGAGCGAGGCACGTGCCTCGGGCACAGCTGTGAAGGGGCGCAGCCGAGTCCTGTGGGAACGATTGCCGGTGGCTGCGTGCTTCCTACTAGAACGGCCGCTGACAGGAAGTGCAGCCGCTCAGCTGGGATCTAACAACCAGCCACGATCTCGCGAGATCGCGGCAGGCTGTTTCATCGATCCCAGGCAAACGGCTGTAATTCCTGTCAGCGGCCGTTCTAGCAGGAAGCACGTGGCCGCCGGCAATCGTTCCCGCAGGACTCAGCTGCGCCCCTTCACAGCTGTGCATGTGGCAATGAGAGGTGAGCTGGGGGCACTATCCATGAGACCTGGGGGCAATATCCATGAGACCTGGGGGTACTATCCATTAGAGCAGGGGGGGCATTATCCATGAGACCTGGGGGCATTATCCATGAGAGCTGGGGGCAATATCCATGAGACCTGGGGGCATTATCCATGAGACCTGGGGGCACTATCCATGAGACCTGGGGGCAATATCCATGAGACTTGGGGGCACTATCCATGAGACCTGGGGGCACTATCCATGAGACCTGGGGGCAATATCCATGAGACCTGGGGGCATTATCCATGAGAGCTGGGGCATATCCATGAGACCTGGGGGGCATTATCCATGAGACCTGGTGCATATCCATGAGATCTGGGGCAATATAGAAACATAGAAACATAGAAAAACGTCGGCAGATAAGAACCCCTCGGCCCATCCAGTCTGCCCAATCACATGGATACTTTACCTGGATTTATCTTTTGTTTAGGATAGCCTTATGCCTATCCCATGCCTGCTTAAATTCAATTACTGTTTTGGCCTCTACCACTTCTACTGGAAGACTGTTCCATGTATCCACCACCCTCTCAGTAAAATAATGCTTCCTGATGTTACTTTTAAACCTTTGCCCCTCTAATCTAAGACTATGTCCTCTTGTTTTGCTATTTTGTTTCCTTTTAAATATACTCCCTTCCTCTACCTTGTGGATTCCCTTTACGTATTTAAATGTTTCTATCATATCTCCTCTGTCTCGTCTTTTTTCCAAGCTGTACATGTTAAGATCATTAAGCCTTTCTTGGTAACTTTTCTCCTTCAAGCCGTACACCATTTTAGTAGCCCTTCTCTGAACTCTCTCTAAGATGTCTATATCCTTCTGGAGATACGGTCTCCAGTACTGCACACAGTACTCCAAGTGAGGTCTCACCAGTGCTCTGTACAGTGGCATGAGCACTTCCCTTTTCCTATATCCATGAGACCTGGGGGAAATATCCATGAGACCTGGGGGCATATCCATCAGACCTGGGGGCATTATCCATGAGACTTGGGGGCATTATAAATGAGACCTGGGGGCAATATCCATGAGAGCTGGGGGCAATATCAATGAGAGTGGGGGGGAATTATCCATGAGACCTGGGGGCATTATCCATGAGACCTGGGGCCATATCCATGAGACCTGGGGCAATATCCATGAGACCTGGTGGCACTATCCATGAGAGTGGGGGGGAATTATCCATGAGACCTGGGGGCATGGAAGGGGTGCAGCCGAGTAGTGCGGGAACGATTGCCGGTGTCCATGTGCTTCCTACTAGAATGGCTGCTGACAGGAAGTGCAGCCGCTCGGCTGGGATCAAACAACCAGCCGCGATCTCGTGAGATCGCGGCAGGCTGTTTCATCAATCCCAGGCGAGCGGCTGCACTTCCTGTCAGCGGCCGTTCTAGCAGGAAGAACGCGGCCGCCGGCAATCGTTCCCACAGGACTCGGCTGCGCCCCTTTACAGCTGTGCCCGTGGCAATGAGAGGTGAGCTGGGGGCACTATCCATGAGACCTGGGGGCACTATCCATGAGACCTGAGGGCAATATCCATGAGACCTGGGGGCACTATCCATGAGGATGGGGGCACTATCCATGAGACCTGGGGGCAATATCCATGAGACCTGGGGGGCATTATCCATGAGACCTGGGGGGCATTATCCATGAGACCTGGGGGCATTATCCATGAGACCTGGGGCATATCCATGAGAGCTGGGGCATTATCCATGAGACCTGGGGGGGCATTATCCATGAGACCTGGGGGGCATATCCATGAGAGCTGGGGCATTATCCATGAGACCTGGGGCATTATCCATGAGAGCTGGGGTCAATAATATCCATATGAACTGGGGTCAATAATATCCATGTGAACTGGGGGAAATTATATCCATGTGAGCTGGGGAAAATAGTCTGGGGGCTCAGTGCTGTGTATATTATTCTGGGGGAGTGTATATTATGCTAAATGTTCTTTTGCTATACGTGCATGTATTCTGTGTGTACTGTATTTGTACATGTACTGTGTGTGCACTATATATGTAGGGCCCATATATTAGAGCTGGTGTCAGGCGCTGGCACTTGGTATCTTCAGATCCAGTAGGGGCTATCCAGCCTAGTGTCTAGTCCTCCGAGGGTGAGATGGTGAAGGGAAAAATACAAAAAGGAGAAATATTGCGCAGCCTGTGATAACTCAATGAGTATATTAGGTGGAAGGTGTGAAGGAATGGCTCAGCACCCTCAGCCAGAGATGGGTTTTCAGGACACTGTTATTTAATGAACATGTGTTTGTGCCGTTGCACCAACGTCCCTGCCTTCTAGCTGACCGAAGAATGACCTGTAAACAAAAGTGTTGTTGTGTAATGAATGCCGTTTCAAATTTGCCGCCTTTTTTTTGCCGCCTTATTTTTGAATCAGACCAGCTGGTCCCGAATCGGCAACGCCCCGATGCACTTTAAGCCAATGATACCTGTGGGGGCGGCCGGGGGTTTTCCATGTGGAGCTCAGGTTGAAAGTATAAATACAGATGTTGTTCTAATTAAAAGTGTCTTTGGTTTGAGTTCATGCAGCTGCGTCTCGTGTCTCTGTTTGCCAAGCGTGCCTGACATCCCTCGTGGTTCAGCACCCCGGACGAAATACAATTCTATCATGCGCCGCTGCTGCGCGATCCGAATACTCCTAGCCGACTGAACGTGACCAGCTAACTACCGGGAGATCCGAGAATTCGTACCTTGTAACGTGTGGGCGTTTCGACCGCCGCACGATCCGACTCCTGCGGTCGAACGAATTAAGCTGTGTCTAGTGAGGGTGAGATCCGGACAGGTTGGTGCCGTGCCGCGGATGTTTCTTCGACCGCTGGGCGATACGAATACCCAGACGATCGATCGTCAACTAACTCGCTAGTGGAAGATCCGAATCCTCACAGAATCAAGCCGTTCCGATCTACGACCGTAAAGGTCTGCGTACAGATCCGTGGCCAGCTGCTCGAGACGCTGAGCGACACTTCTCAGTAGTCGGGCTAGGTACACATCAAGGTCCCCTTGACTGCGTGGGTCATCCAGATCACAAAGACATACCCGGCCGCTCGAGACGCCGAGTGCCACAACCTTGGTAGTCGGGCCGGGGGAAGAATCAAAACGAAGGGGGAACACACCTGCAGATTAGAGCACACCCGCAGGCGGATGATAACATCAGGTTCCGTCACACTGGTGGCAGCGGTGGGATAGCTCTCTGCACCCCCCCAAGAAGACCCGCACCATGGTGGTGTACGATCACTACACCAGGGACACCCTGCGTGACATGATGGAGGACCGGGGAGGACGCCGGGTAACAAAAAGAAGAAAACCTTAATTAAAGAACTGACCAGGATGGATCAGAACAGGGCGACGACACCCGTACTCACCCCTGTCCTCGCAGAAGAGGCGGAAAGTGCCGTCATCCGAAGGGTGCGGCAGCGGATCGCCCTGCTCGGAGCTGCCCCATCGGAGGCTGAGATAACAAAGGCGATCCAGGAGGCCCAGCAGGAAGAAGAACAAGAAAAGGAACGTCAGCACGAGCTGCGATTGGCAGCGCTCCGTGAGACAAAGATTGAACATTTTACCCCTGACCCTTATTCCGTAGACCCCTGGGATGAGGAGTACAGCTCGACTGGAGCTTCACTCTGGAATTCCGCACCCCCCAGCGATACCCCGTACGGGACTTACAGCTCGACTGGAGCCTGTATTGGGGAACCCGCACAGCCCAGCGGACCTTGGATAGAGACTTACAGCCCGCCTGGAGTTACATCCGAGGACGCCACATTCCCCGTCGAGAACATGGAGGGCGAATTTCTGAGAAGACTGCAGGAGAGCCTGGATCAGTATTTCGGGTCCATGGTGGAGCCCACGGGGCTTGAGTGGCGGGACGAGGTCCGCCAAGAACTTCAGGATGAGGCGCTGCCCCCTGAAAGAAATTGCGAGTTTTGGGAGCCCGAGATGTTCCCATGGGTCCCTATCGGGATGACAGTAGAGGAGCTGGCCCGGTCGGAAGAGGCACAGCAGGTGCCAAGTGTCCAGGATGGGCCGTGTGAGGGGCCCGAGGGGTCCCGGGAGGAAATGGTCCTCCAAGCCCGCCAGAACACGGCGGCCGTGTCCGCGGGTGTCAGCAGAAGAGCTGGCCACGGGGCAGAGCGCCGCTGGCCTCTGCCCACTCCCCGTCTGCCCTGAGGAGCCGCAGGATTTCTCCGTGCTGGCGATCCCGCAGCCATCGTTCCCTGATCCCCTGGATGTCAGTGTTGCATACTACCCCCAGCAGAAGAGCTGGCAACGGGGCAGAGCGCCGCTGGCCTCTGCCCACTCCCCGTCTGCCCTGAGGAGCCGCAGGATTTCTCCGTGCTGGCGACCCCGCAGCCATCGTTCCCTGATCCCCTGGATGTCAGTGTTGCATCCCACCCCCCAGCAGAAGAGCTGGCAACGGGGCAGAGCGCCGCTGGCCTCTGCCCACTGTCCGAATGCCCTGAGGAACAGCCAGGTTCACCCCAGCTGTTCGGCCCGCAGCCGTTGTTCTTCCCCGACCCCCCGCAAGTTGTGCCTACATCCAACCCCCCAGTGGAAGAGCTGGCCACGGGGCAGAGCGCCGCTGGCCTCTGCCCACTCCTCGTCTGCCCTGAGGAGCCGCAGGATTTCTCCGTGCTGGCGACCCCGCAGCCATCGTTCCCTGATCCCCTGGATGTCAGTGTTGCATCCCACCCCCCAGCAGAAGAGCTGGCAACGGGGCAGAGCGCCGCTGGCCTCTGCCCACTGTCCGAATGCCCTGAGGAACAGCCAGGTTCACCCCAGCTGTTCGGCCCGCAGCCGTTGTTCTTCCCCGACCCCCCGCAAGTTGTGCCTGCATCCAACCCCCCAGTGGAAGAGCTGGCCACGGGGCAGAGCGCCGCTGGCCTCTGCCCACTCCACGTCTGCCCTGAGGAGCCGCAGGATTTCTTCGTGCTGGCGACCCCGCAGCCGTTGTTCCCTGTTCCCCTGGATGTCAGCGTTGCATCCAACCTCCCAGCGGAAGAGCTGGCAACGGGGCACTGCGCCGCTGGCCTCTGCCCCTTTCCCGACTGTCCTGAGGAGCAACAGGGGTTTTCCGAGCCGGTGACCCCGCAGCTGTTGTCCTCACCCGACCCTCCGAAAGTTGTTTCAGAATCCACCCCCTCAGCAGCAGAGCTGCCCACGGGACAGAGCGCCGCTGGCCTCTGCCCACTCGCTGCCGTATGCCTTGAGGAGCAGCCTGATTCACCCCGACGACTTTGCTGGCCGCCATGGTACGTCCTTGGGATGGAGGAAACCATCCTCCCACCAGGGGACACACACCCAGCTGACGCGCTGGCCGCAGGGCAGAGCCTGCTTCCGCTCTGCCCATTCCCACAGCCCTTTGGCCCAGAGGCCCCGCGCAGCCACGATTTTCCCCTGCGGTTGGCCCAGGTACTCGGGGCGCGTGCAGTTAGCACCCGTTTTCCCCGGGTGCGAGATAGTCCCGGAGGGGGCACAGGGGGTGCTCCTCCCCGGCCACAGGACCCTTTTGCCGGAGGGGGTAACCCCAAACCCGCGTGGCCTCCACCCACTTGGTACGGCCGCAGGGCCAACTGGAGAAGCCTGGTGGCTCGGCCTCTCCCAACTGACTATGGACCTGAGAGCACCGACTTCCCGGTACGACCCGTTGGGGTCCAACCGGGTTCGTCGGACTTTGGGGGGGGGAGGAATGTGAAGGAATGGCTCAGCACCCTCAGCCAGAGATTGGGTTTTCAGGACACTGTTATTTTATGAACATGTGTTTGTGCCGTTGCACCAACGTCCCTGCCTTCTAGCTGACCGAAGAATGACCTGTAAACAAAAGTGTTGTTGTGTAATGAATGCCGTTTCAAATTTGCCGCCTTTTTTTTGCCGCCTTATTTTTGAATCAGACCAGCTGGTCCCGAATCGGCAACGCCCCGATGCACTTTAAGCCAATGATACCTGTGGGGGCGGGCCGGGGGTTTTCCATGTGGAGCTCAGGTTGAAAGTATAAATACAGATGTTGTTCTAATTAAAAGTGTCTTTGGTTTGAGTTCATGCAGCTGCGTCTCGTGTCTCTGTTTGCCAAGCGTGCCTGACATCCCTCGTGGTTCAGCACCCCGGACGAAATACAATTCTATCATGCGCCGCTGCTGCGCGATCCGAATACTCCTAGCCGACTGAACGTGACCAGCTAACTACCGGGAGATCCGAGAATTCGTACCTTGTAACGTGTGGGCGTTTCGACCGCCGCACGATCCGACTCCTGCGGTCGAACGAATTAAGCTGTGTCTAGTGAGGGTGAGATCCGGACAGGTTGGTGCCGTGCCGCGGATGTTTCTTCGACCGCTGGGCGATACGAATACCCAGACGATCGATCGTCAACTAACTCGCTAGTGGAAGATCCGAATCCTCACAGAATCAAGCCGTTCCGATCTACGACCGTAAAGGTCTGCGTACAGATCCGTGGCCAGCTGCTCGAGACGCTGAGCGACACTTCTCAGTAGTCGGGCTAGGTACACATCAAGGTCCCCTTGACTGCGTGGGTCATCCAGATCACAAAGACATACCCGGCCGCTCGAGACGCCGAGTGCCACAACCTTGGTAGTCGGGCCGGGGGAAGAATCAAAACGAAGGGGGAACACACCTGCAGATTAGAGCACACCCGCAGGCGGATGATAACATCAGGTTCCGTCACAGAAGGGAGATATACTCACATTTTAAGGTGCCAATTTGATTAACAGGCACCAAACAGTATGCAGATCGGTGGATTAAACTCAGGGGCACCGATACCCCTCTCAGCGATCCAGGAGCAGAAGATCCAAACCTCCAACATTTAAATACGTAAAGGGAATCCACAAGGTAGAGGAAGGGAGTATATTTAAAAGGAAACAAAATAGCAAAACAGAGGACATAGTCTTAGATTAGAGGGGCAAAGGTTTAAAAGTAACATCAGGAAGCATTATTTTACTGAGCGGGTGGTGGATACATGGAACAGTCCTTCCAGTAGAAGTGGTAGAGGCCAAAACAGTAATTGAATTTAAGGCAAGCATGGGATAGGCATAAGGCTATCCTAAACAGATAAATCCAGGTTAAGTATCCATGTAATTGGGCAGACTAGATGGGCCGAAAGGTTCTTATCTGCCGACATTTTTCTATGTTTCTATGTTTCTATGTCTTTTCAGAATGTAGGAAGGATAAAATCACCAGGAAATCAATCGAGATGATAAAATCCACAAACTGTTTATTAAAACAATCTTTAAAATACACCTCAAACGCGTTTCGCTACTCAGAGCTTCATCAGTGGGTGTAATATGTCTAATATGAGAGAACACTATATATAGCTGAAGTGGACAATGTAGTCCGTCCTCGGATGCCAGCCTCTGTCCTAATTGGGTGGAGAAATCGGATATATGCGCGCATAAAGAAATCACACAGACGATGTAAAAAGTCTATGTAGCTTCAAAGACAATGACTTCTCTGAATCTGCTTAATAGGTTCGATATATTTTATAGTACGTTTATACGTAAGCAGATGGGAGGCAACTTAACATTTTGATTGACTTCAGCATAAAATTGCGGACATACAGTTTATTTATTAATTAAAACAAAATCAAATCTCAGCTATTTCAAAGGTCAAAGTATCATTTCGACATTTGCAAAATCAGCGATGTTCTTCTACATCCTGGATGACCTTGTGTGTCTGGAACATGTTCTGGAAGATATTCTTATAACAGGATGCAAAGTACAGAACATTTGTCCTTCCTCCTACTTGTGGTTAATTTTGCAGAGGGCCACCTGCTTGCAGTTCATTATTTTTGCAGAGATGGCGAAATTACGCAAGATACATTCTGGTTTTTATCTGCAACGATAGTTATATTAATTTTCGTCTTAAAGCAATAGCAAACTTTAACCTAAATGAGCATTTTTCTAGGCCTTTTTCTAGGCCCGAGAATATATATAAAAGCAGATATACATTCTTGTCCACAACAGTCCCCCCTAAAAATGCACATTTCTCAAGTGTCCCCTTGGAGACGAGCCGCGCCTTCATCCGTTCCCCTAATAGTCTCGCCAGCCATCCCAAATCTTCACCAAGCTTGAGACGAAGAATCCTATTGATCCAACCCCTTTGTACCTTGGACTACGGCATGACTAGACTGGTGGGTCAAGAATCGGGCCTTCAACTCGTCTTGCAAAGGGTCACTAACCTTGGCTCAAAGTTAAATCACAGACGGGTTTCTCGAGGGAGGGGACGCATGGATTCATAATTCTGAGGTTGAGTTGTCACTGGTGGGCGGATTCTGTCATACATCTCATTCACAGGAACTTCCAGAAATTCTAGACTAGCATAGGAAGTGCCATTATTCTCCCCAGTGTCCCCACACACTTGACTAAGCAGAACAGGTGTAGTGGATTCCACAGTTCTTTCTACAACCTTTTTAATGCAGGGTAAAACACAACATCCAATCACCGCCAACAGAACCATCACTACCAGGATAATTATCCCTATTTGTGTGAGGATTTTCTGCCAACCACTCATCCAACTAAAATACTGATCCCATGGATCAGTAATGCCAGAGTTTTTCTTCAGTTCTTCAGACAGATCTTCCAATTGTTTAATGGCTTTAGTGACCTTACCAGTGGGGCCTGTGTTATCCGGGATAAAGGTGCAACAGGAGCCACCAGTACCTTTCAGCATCTTACAGACCCCCCTCTCTGCCAGTAGCATATCGAGGGCCATTCGGTTTTGGAAGGTCATTGCAGAGGTCGGGCCTAGCTGGTCGGCCAAACCCTGGAGGGCATCTCGGGTATAGTTAACAAACCTCTGCTGGTTGTAATAGATATAGTTAATCCAATCAACATTCTTGTTGATGGTTACCATGGGGATTAAAGACTCAAATCCCGCCTTCACCTGGTCTCTAGCTTTGAACTCATTAGGCACCCCCCTTGGGACTCCTATGACATCAAGGTAGATGTGGGGATCGAAGCTGCCAGGTACAGAATTTGCCTCTCTCCTTTGTCTAGTGAGTCCGGGGGTGTGGGCTGTTGGCAGATCATCATCAAAGAGCAGGATGTGGAGGGGCATGATGGCTTTAGCCAGAGCACACTCACCATCCCACGCACCTACCAAGCGGAAGCGGAAACGCATGTCACCGCAGATCCAATAGACATCTCCCAGGGAGATCACCTGGTTTTGCACCTTCTCCTTCTCCACATTGCTGTACTGTGCACAATAACCTTCTGTGAAGTTTCCAACTACCCGGCCACCGGTTCCCCAAGAGGAGTGACAGGTGTAGTTCCCGGGGTAGATAGTGATACTCTCTGAGAGTCTGGGGTTTCGTTTCTGGAGGGGGTATTTGGACTTCCATTCTTTGCAAGCATCGTGACTTAGAGTGGAGTTGGTAAACAAACTGAGAAAACATCCTCGAGGATATTGAGGGGTACTGTACCTAGATGAGGCCTAGCAGTACCACACACATAGCAATTGGTTCTGTTGTGGGACTGAGCGGTATATTTCATCCATTCTAACCAAACATTCATATCTGAGTATCCTGTTTCAATGGCCATAGTATCCTCGAATGTGGGATCAGCGATGGCCACTATACCATTGGAAGAGATCATCATGTGGTGATTAAGAGGTTTGGGCTGTGAGTGCGGAGGGACCCAATCAGGGGCAAGGTACATATCTCGTAGGCGGAATTTTCCCAGCGTCTGCGGATTCTCTGAACCCCCCTTTACCCACAAACCCAGAACATAGATACCTGAATCCCCGGGTCCTGGATTTTCTAGGGTTAGAATTAGTTTCAGTGCTGTTGCCCCTGTTCTAAACCGCACTAGCCCATCATTATCCGACTCCTGTAATTCGTACTTGGGGCAGGTGTTTGGGGCCATTTTCAGTGTCATACGAGCGACAAGTGATTTACTATTTTCATCTTTCTTATTTAGGGCGATCTGTGGTTTATGTCCCCAGGGAACTCCCATATTCCATCCCACCGATGCCCAACTACCGCACTCCTGTCCCCAATAGCTATTGGTAACGCACATGTATATGTCATAATTGTGTGGCATCCCATTTCTCCAGATACACTGCACTGCACTACATCACGATAGTTAAAGATGTATGTAGCCACGCGAGTGTTAGAAGAATTGTACCAGAAAGTGGTTAGTTTGTTTTCGACGGCAGCAACTCCCGTGCCATCAGCAATCTGTTTGACAACCTGTGGAATTATGTCAATGCCCACTTGTTCCCCCACAACATCTTGCACAACATCTTGCACAACAGCAACAGCCGCTTGTCCCATTATCACATTTTGCCCCTGGATTCCCACCCCCCCCCAAATGAGAAGGATATACATAATCATGTTTGGGCTGTTGTCTGGTCCGTTTCTGGTGTTCAGGTCTTTTTACAGTGGAACGCGTGGATCCAGGTCGATTTTCCTTCCAGCTTTACTGACGTTGCTGTTGTGAGGAGGACCTGGAAAGGACGTCGTATCTGGGCTCAAGTGGATTCTTCCGAAGAAACTTCTTTACTAGTACCCAGTCTCCCAGGACCAGTTGATAAGTGTCGTTGATACTCTCAGGGTCTGGAATGCAAGAGAACACCTGACCATAGATATCAGTTAATGTTTTTGAAACACTTGTGACATTTGTTACTAGGCTGTCAGATTGTGTAGACCGATGAGAGCATTCATCATTGTATTTGAGAGGTGTGAGGGCCCATGTGCCTATTGTACTACAGCCAGATAGAGTGCCTTAGGTAAGCACACTTTATTTCTTAGTTCTGAGACAGTGGGACTAGCTGCTCGAGTTCCTTTTCCTGTGTCTGAGTGAGTCTGTCTTGCTGCCTGGTCTACTAAATGATTTAGGCTAGGGTCAAACGAAAGCATTTTTACACGCGAACGTAAAAAAGTGCGTCCGAACGCATTGATGTATTTTTTCACAGAATATGCGAAAACGGTCATACGATGCGCATTTTCGTGCGTGATGTTTTACGAATCCAAACCAGGAAACTTTTTGCGTCTGGACGTTATGTTGGCCAGACACGAGCAGGGTCTGACGTCTCCAAATCACACACACACACCGCTAGTGGGCGCAGCGCACTCTGTACGTCAGTACTAGCGGTTCTGCGTTCTCGAAAAAATGCGTTCATTTTCCACTTGCGTTGCGCGGCCGGACTTTCGTGCGACCGTACTTTGTATATTGGCTGTCATTGCCCGTCATTTGCTGCTAGTGCGGCCGTGATTAAGTGCGCCAGAACGCACGTTAAAAGTGCGCTGGTCTGACCCCAGCCTTAATATCAGCTTCTGGTGTCTGGTGTATTAAACTTTCAATGTGCTTTTACTTTTTAGCACGCAACTTGTGTAAGTGCGTGTAGTTCCTGTTTTTTCTTTGGTCAGAAACGGTGGGGGCGAGGGGGGAAGTTGAACTAAACAGAACTGAAAATTCCTCATAGGTACCAGCATTACCACTACCAGAATCAGAATCACAATCGGAATCACCCCCCCCCCTGGAAAAGGAAAGAGAGCAGCGCGGTTTAGACTCCGACACCAGGTGAAGAGCGACACTAACAGTGAGCAGGAGGGAATATTGCAGGTGCCCTGCGGAAGACAGCTATTTGCGTTGGGGTGTTTATTGGGTGTAGGCAGAAACGTCATGCGGTGCCAATACTCGGGGCTGCTGACGTCTCTTTCCTATCATGCAAATTAATACTCAATCAGCAGGCATCACTAGACTGTTGTAACTAATATCCTGAGCTGTTAGAGAATTGGAGGGTAAAACCTTCCTGGCATTAGTAGCTTTACCATGTACCTAGCTAGTCCACACTCTGTCTGTGGGGTCGTCATTAACTAGAAAATCCTCTAAATGAACTAGAAAATAAAAACCCGCAATCTTCTGATACTGACAGTATACCATATCTATTTTAAACCAAAATAAGCTACTGCAGCAGGGAAAAAACTTGCTCCACGTTTAAACTGCATAGAGCTGTATATCCCATTTTTGTTTTTATCTCCTTCTCTCTCTGCAGGGTTAAAATATCTGATCCGCACGGCCATAGGAAAAAAGAGGAACCAATTTAATCTTTCTAGTTTCACTTTCTGGTCTGCGTCCTGCTTCCTCTTTTTCTTTTTTTTTTCTACATAAAAAAAAACATAATACGGAATATTTTAAAGCTCACATTTTTTTAACACTTAATTCTACCCAGCATTTTTTTATATGCTCGTATCTCAGTGTAGGTCAGATGTATGCTCTGTAGCATATTATTAAGCTCTAAGTATATTCTTTCCCTTCTCGGATCAGGAGCTTTTTAGGACATTTCCACTATTTTTAGGACTGCTTTTGTCTACGGCCATACCATCCTGAAAGTGAATGATCCCGTCAGATCTCAAATGCAATCAAGGGTAGGGCTTGTTCAGTACCAGTGAGGGTGACCGACTGGGAATAGCAAGTGCTGTTGTCCAATTTTTTTTTTTTTTATTTTTTTTTTATCGATCTCTGTCCTTTATGTCCACTATTATTCCTTACTCTGGACAGTGTTTGCAAGTGGTGTTATCATTCCCTCCTAATTTATTCACTGAGCCTAGCTTTATGATTAAGTGATGCTCACAGCAAGGGCTTTGTTATCAATTCTCCTTTTATCAGGCTCTTGTGTTTACAGATACCCTGCTGTCAGGGGTTAGCTGGAAGTTTTACCAGTGCCTCTATTCTCCTGGTAGTTTCTGCACCCTGTCATTACAGGCCTCCTTCTGATTTATATCACTCTGCTAGTAGGATTTCACAGTCCTTGAGACGCTCTAATCCTGGCACTTAATTAGGTTCTGAATGCCTTCCTGATAATTTGCATATCTTCTCTCTCTGCAGTTGTTGACATCAGCGTCGGATCTTTACCGACATACTACTATTTTTTGCACTATTTCAACTCTGCTGGCTATATCTGTGTACTGTGATGTCTTTTTTATGGATATTTAGTTGTTTTTACTAGTTTTAGTTCTTATTTGTTTTAATTGTATGCACACATGTTTGGCATTAATTAGGCCAATTACCCTGAAGTTGCACTAAGGGTCTTCAGCAATGTAGCTATATATAGTGTTCTCTCATATTAGACATATTACACCCACTGATGAAGCTCTGAGTAGCGAAACGCGTTTGAGGTGTATTTTAAAGATTGTTTTAATAAACCGTTTGTGGATTTTATCATCTCGACTGATTTCCTGGTGATTTTATCCTTCCTACATTCTGAAAAGACATCTTAGAGGTTTGGATCTTCTGCTCCTGGATCGCTGAGAGGGGAATCGGTGCCCCTGAGTTTAATCCACCGATCTGCATACTGTTTGGTGCCTGTTAATCAAATTGGCACCTTAAAGTGTGAGTATATCTCCCTTCCACCTAATATACTCATTGAGTTATCACAGGCTGCGCAATATTTCTCCTTTTTGTATTTTTCCTTCACCATCTCACCCTCGGAGGACTAGACACTAGGCTGGATAGCCCCTACTGGATCTGAAGATACCAAGTGCCAGCGCCTGACACCAGCTCTAATATCTGGACTCTCTACTCTAACGGATTTGGGGATTTACCGTTTCCTCTGGTTTGCCCGGCCGCTGCACACTGTCTCTGGCCAGTATTCATCGACTTTCAATATATTTGTTTTTTATTTTTTGAGATTGAGGACTGTGTTTCTGTACCCTATTCTTGATTTTTGCACTCTATAGACTCACTGGTCATTTTTTACTCTGACTCTGTGTTTTTTTTTTCCTGCTTACTGGTTTTATGATTTTACAGAGTTGTTTCTCTATTTAATTATCATTTATGTCACTTTGAAGTGTTTCTTCATTTATTCAGTGTTATTTCACATATATTTATACTTTTTGCATTATAATTTTGGTTTCTGATTATCAGTGGACAGCTGGTTTTCATATCCTTTCTATTTAAGGTGTTTTTATTTTATTACTGTCACGGAACGGACATAGGGGCTCTGACCAGCGAGCCCCAGAACTAACAGCCTGGGACATTTCAAAGACCTTTTTCTTTATTTCAGACTCTTTCGGTTTTGCGTGTTGAAATGAACAGTTATACCTTTTCTAGATGTGGTTTTATTGGTGTGATGTATTACCATGTATCCTGTATTGTATGAGTGTGGATTCAGATGTGTAATTGTGTGATGCATTTAAAGGTATTATATTTCCCCTTGGTTGCTAGGAGTGAAAGGCTGTGTTGAAATTCAATTGTATGCTAATTTCTGTGTGCATTAGCTCTGTGTGTGTGTAATCTGATGATGCAAGCATGCCATTGTATGCAAATTGAGTTCCCATTCAAGCCTGGGCATGTCTCCTTTGTGTGTGAGATGTTTAAATGCGTGTCCCATTTGAGTAAAGGTTCAGTTCAACTGCGTTTGACTTGAAGCATACAGCCTCGTTTGGTGCCGTCATTTCATAGCTAAAATCACAGTGCAGGAGACACTCTGCGGTCTCCTAGCTCCCCACTACGCAGAACGGGTCAACTTAATTCGGCAACACCATCCCGCCAAGTAACGAAAGGGTCATCTCAGGCCGCTCGAGACGCCGGGTAGCGTGACACTCGGTAGTCGGGCCTGACGCCATCAAGAGGGGGTCAGATTGGAGCACACCCGCAGACGGATAACACCTCATTCTGTCACAATTACAACTGTCCAACTGCGGTTTTTACTTCTTTGCAAGTGTCTATTCTTAGGATTAATACACCTGTAACTCAATTCTATCTACCACTGTATTTAAATTCTAGTCACCACATCTTGTTCTTCACTCATCATTCTAATCATTCTGTTCGATTAGTAATATAGCATATACACTTTGTTTTCTTTTATTTTCCTGCTTTGATAATAGAGCCATCTAGTGGCGCCGCACAGACACTGCACTCTTTCCATATATGTAGGGCCCCATCACCTCCTTAACGCTAGCACTCACACATGAGACTGCTGGTGCTAGGTTAAATGAGGTTGCTGCATGCTGCTCATATCACATCCTAGCACAGGACCCTCATATTACAATCCGAACGGTAACAAGTTAAAAAATCCAGGAGATTGTGCTTTTCAGCGCGAGGTTACTGTACTTTGCTCTCCCTATACTTAACATGGGGAGCGCAAAGAGTAAATAGCGTTAGGATTACGAAGTCCTAACGCTAATTACCATCCCGCCATAGCTACAAAGGTTACCCACAGCTAGACGCTGGTGCTAACTGATGCCGCTTCTGCAGAATCAGTCAGCACCGGCTGGAACCCCCCAAAAATCACTTACTTGCCTCTCATCCCACAGCGCAAAGGGTGGTCCAATCCACTGCTTCTGGTCGCGGGGAGCATCCAGGAGCTTAGCACTGCGCCACTGGTCGGGGACTCTGATTTTTAAAATTATGTGGGGGGGGCACAATTTTCTGTTTTTGCCTCGGGTGCAAAAGGAGCTCGCTACGGCTCTGGGTGAACCTCCATGCTTCAACTTGAAATGCACAGGAATTGAATGCTTTTCATATTTATTTTTTATATTCCTGGCATGTTCAGAAACTCTAACATTTAAGCTCTCTTAGTTCGACCTATATATTGTAACCCACAAGGGCATTCCAACATATATATCACATTCTTAGAACAACAATTCAATACGTCTTTGATCTTTATTTCTCGTTTAATTTTTTGATTAATGTACGTGTTCCTATAGCCTTTTTTATTTCCCGTAGACCTACAGGCCAAATTGGCTCAACACGTTTCGACCCTATAGGGTCTTCCTCAGGAGCAGATATGTCTGCTCCTGAGGAAGACCCTATAGGGTCGAAACGCGTTGAGCTGTAAGCTTCTATGTTGCTGCCATTGGTCTGCTAAGCTGCTTTTACCTACTCTTAAGAGTAAGTTAATAAATTTTTAGTACTTTTTAAATTGATGTCTGGTGCAATCATTATATATTATTTATTTCGAGATACCAACACCAATAATCCAACAACACTGATGTGATAACTTTGATGTGACATCAGCTAAGTAGCTGCACTGGAGGACGAAGGGCTCATCTCATTTTTCATCTTTGTGAGTGGCTAACTGTTTTCTGTGTTTACCTAAATCTAAGGGATACTACCCTATGTGTATTTTTGTATTTTTATATTGTAGACTATTAGACATGTGCATTCGTTTTAGTACTAAAACGATTTAGTCCGAATTTTGGGATAATTTCGTTTTCGTATGACTCAAGAGATACGAAACTGCTCAGTCCAAAAAACGAAAGAAACTAAAATAAAATGCACTACATTTTAGTTTCAGTCCTTTTTGTGATATTACATTGATAAGTGAAGGAGACCAGCAATGAAGAGCGCAACATCGCAAAGCTACAGAAAAGGTTTGTATGCGTAATCCTTCCCGACCCCTACCCGAAAATCTGACAGTGATAGAGCTCTAGAATACTCACTCGCAGCACAGACAGCCAGCACAGGAGAGGAAACCTTTACTTAACCCTTGCATGTCTATGAGGCAGACAAGATGATAAAAGCAGCTGGAGAAGGAAAACATTCAAATAAATCACACTGAAACCTAATGACAGAGGAGGGCTGGATAGTAAAAGCCCCTTTATAACAAGCAGCGCTGGGAGAAGAGAGGGACTTTATAAAACGTGTGTTATCTCCCCTCCTGCTCTGCATAATAGGGGCTTAGGTCTGATACATTTTATATTATCCAGGAGCACTATCCCCCTTTCCTCATCTATAATACACGTTTTATATAAGGTCCCTCTCCTCTCCCAGTCCTGCTTGTTATAAAGTTTTTTTTTACGTCTGATACATTTAGTATCCAGCTCTCACAGTTACTCTGTCATTATAAGCCTTCAGTGTGATTTATTTGAATGTGTTCCCTGGATTTAAAGTGCTTTATTTTATTATAAAAATAAATTTGCACCAGTCATCTCTTCTCAGAGCTTTCAGACCGATTTACGTTAATATTTTCCCTCTCCCCTGCTTTTATATTCCTGTCTGTCTCCCCCACAGAGATACAAAGTTTAAGTAAAAGTTCCCTCTCCTGTGCTGGATAAGCATTGCATTCCGAAGTTCTGCACCCTTCACATGCCAATGCAGTAGGATGTTCTATACAGAGAGGGGCATTAACAAATGCAGGAGGATGTTCTATACATTATACAGAGAGGGGTATTAATGCAGGAGGATGTTATATACATTACACAGAGAAAGGTATAAATTGAGCTGGATGTTCTATACAGAGAGGAACCTTAATTCAGGAGGATGTTCTATACATTATACAGAGAGGGTATTAATTAATGCAGGTGGATGTTGTATACATTATACAGAGAGGGGTATTAATTAATGCAGGAGGATGTTCAATACATTATACAGAGAGAAGCCTTTTTTAAGCCCTTTAAATCCAGTGGCTGTGAGCGCTGAGATAGGCTGCTTGTTATATTATCTCTCAGAACAATGTATCAGGCTCAGCTGTTACAGTAACTGACTGTAACAGCGCTCAGAGTTTCAGTAAAACAAGGAAATAATATTGTTCTAACCGCTTATGTATAAACCTATATTTACTAGTTTGACTGAAAATCTGAGCGCTGTGATGAGCAGCAGTCAGTTACTGTAACAGCTTTGCCTGACACATTGTGCCGAGAGTGAGAGATACTGTAACAAGCAGCGATCTCAGCCCTCTGAGGAGCCACTACAATAGTAATTGTATCCACTGGTTTTCAGATGAATGAAATTAGTTTTCAGACTAAAGAACTGAAAACGAATTTCTTTAGCAACTAAATAAATTGCATTTTAGGACTAATCCATTAGTTCAAAACGAAATTTTGTGCTGTGCACATGTCTATAGACTATATCCCGTTTTTTATTGTTTATCTATATTTATAGTACAATTGCTTCTTGTCATATTGAAAGATTGTCCATTAATGGAAGAAATTTTATCACCAACTCATCAATCACTCATGCGATTAAAGAAGATCATTGATTTGGAATTAAAGAAATAAAACTTAAACATATCAACTATTGTCATGACACTTTCACAAAACAGTCGTATTTGATTTTGAACCAATAAGACAGAAGAAAATGCATTTTTATATGTTGATAAATCATCATTGTGTTGATTTAAGTGATAATTATTCTGTATTTTTTATTATTCTTGTTGTTTGGTTTATAAATAGTATTGCTCAAATTTCCTGACATATTTAGGATTATGGAGATCACACCCAATTAAAATGTAGAGTTAAATAAATGTATCTAGAAACATATAATTTAATGCATTTGCAACAATAAGTTTTATGACATATCGTGTTAAATGAAATATAAATAGTTTAATTCGGGTCTAAATGATTGCAAGAAAGTTTTAATTCGGTAAAATTAATAGTTGCCTTTTTTGTTTTGTTTCAAAACAAGAATGGATAAGATAACAATAAATTATTTTTTGATATTAAAATGGGTGGAGTATTCACTTTGGCTATTTCCCTTTTGAGCCAAAATTGCGTAATATATATATATATATATATATAATTTCTTTAATGAAATAAGGCAGACGTAGTAGGATTCTTTTATTTGCTGCGTGAGGCCCATAGGCTTTGCGGGGAAATTTTAAAATTTATTATCTGTGTTTTATTCTTGTGTAATTAACACATTTTATTTATTTTCATGGAACTGTGATGTATGACAATGAATGAATGTGTATAAGAGTTTGAATATGATTAGAGGGATCAACATATTTTCTTTTTATTTCTTTATTTTTCCTAAAACCGTGTCACATCTTCATCATCACAAGAAAATCTGACAGTCACCAAGTTAACAGTGACTACGTATGGAACGAATCATGGACATTTTGCGTCAAGGTCAAAGGTCACAGGTAATACACAACCAGCGCATAGAGACAGCTTATTCAGGAGTCCCTATGTCGGGAACTCCGATTACATTCACCGATTATGTGTCTCAAACGAGGATATTGCCAAAGGCCAAATGTTGACCTTGCTCTGGATAAGGACCACGGTCTTAGATTAAGAGATTTTTTTTTCTTTAATTCCCTAGATATGTGTGAGAAAGGATTGGATATGGGAAAATGAGAATGTATTTCTTGGAGTGTGTGTGAATGCAGGTGTGTAAGCATTTTGTGGAGTGAAGCTGAACATAATAAAACACACAGATATAGATCTGACTCATGTTGATTATTAGATAAATGAACTTTTAAATTCAAGTTATTATATTTTTCATGTTCGGTGAAGTACATTTTGGGAAATGGGAGTAAAGAGATATTTAATGTCTAGATTAGGCATTTGGCCCAGGCTCCAAGTGTGGTTCACTGGAAGAGTGAATCTAGATTTTTATATAGATAAGTGTATTTTATGCTCATAAAGGGCCTCCTTGGTGAATTCCATTCGTACACCGTAAAAAGTATTGAGGTATTTCATGAGTACTTACCAGATTTTTTTTCCTTCCCTTCTGAGCATCTAGAATGACCTAACGGTATTAAGTGATGACACTGAGGCCCCAGGTATAATTAATTTAATTGCCTAGGTTTGTTTATCATTTTAGTGATCACAATTGTGTCTGTGATCAAAGAAACGGCTGAAAGGAATTGATATTTTTAATTTCCTGTATGATTCAATTACACAATTTTGGTAATATACTCTCGGTCAAATAATATGTGGACATAGGTTTCCTTCAAGAGGATGCGTGGCCAATGGAATTTTAATTGAATCCAGACCATATCCTGGTAAAGATCCTTTCTTACCGTTACAAGGACAGAAAAAGTGCACGAAAGTTGTAAGCCAGAAAAAATGTCTCTGAACCATATATGGTAATAATAAGTGCCTTTGTGCTGACTGTGTTGGACAAATTCTGACTTGGGAATATATCTGTTTACTGATTATTAGAATTCAAAAACAATTCTAGCCAAATAGATCTGGCTGAACAAAGACTAGTCAGACAAACTGAAAGCTACACATTTTGCGTGACTTGATATTTTGGTTGTCTCCGCTATGGCGTAGGCTTGTGCACCGATTTTTTTTTCGGTTCGATTCGGTTCGATTTTTCGGATTTTTAAACTTTTCGATTCGGCTCGTTTCGACCGATTTCGGTTTCGATTCGATTCGGTTCGACCTGGTTTTCGGGTACATTTTTTTTTCGGAATTTCGACCATTTTTCGTATTTTCGTGTCACTGTGCTCGGTTTTTGTATCGACTTTTCGTTTTTTCGAAAAATTTTCGTTTTTCAGAAAATTTTCGTTTTTCGGAAAATTTTCGTTTTTTTCGTTTTTCGGAATTGCACATTTTTCGGCATATCGACCATTTTTCGTATTTTTCGTGTCATTTTGCCCGTTTTTTGTATCGACTTTTCGTTTCTTCGAAAAATTTTCGTTTTTCAGAAAATGTTCGTTTTTACAAAATTTTCGTTATTCGGAAAATTTTCGTTTTTCGGAAAATTTTCGTTTTTCGGAACATCTGTTCTCCTCGTTTGCCACATTTCAAGCCCATTTGAAAAATCTGAAAATATTTCGTTTCGGCTCGGAAAACATTTCGGATCTGAACTTTTCGGATCTAAAATTTTTCGGAAATTCGGCCGCATCCGAAAACACGAATCGGCAAATTTCGTGAAAATTCCGAAATTCCGAAACCCGAAACGCACATCCCTACTATGGCGTAAACGTGCATCTTGCTTTATTTTCTTATATGAGAAGGAACTTGCAGAGGTTTTTGGAACTCCTGTTGTGGTAATTATAAATAAAAAATAAATTAAGCTAATCAAATCATTAACAAAAATCTGCCACATAACGGCCGAAAACCCAACAAAAAACTCATCCGAAACGATTCAAAGTATCAGATCACTTAGACCGCTGCACATAAACATGCCAAACACATCCTTAAAAAGCCAACAAGCCACCGAACACAGCGCCGACCAGCCTCCGGAAAAAGCCGACATGCCGACGAACAGGGTAAAAATTGTTTTAAAAAAACTTTGAAAGTTTCAAAATTTAAATATTGTTTTCAAAAAAACTACTTAACATAAATGTCTGGAATTTACACATAAGATCAATATGAATGATAATAAAAAGGTCTGCTACAGAAAAAAGAAAAAATGCTTGGTTTTTTTTGCCGAGCACATCCCGAAAAATGATGCTTAAAAAGAGACCTTTTGTTGCTGATTAAAATAATAAACCGTTTATTAGTAGGCTTGTGCACCGATTTTTTTTTCGGTTCGATTCGATTCGATTTTTCGGATTTTTAAACTTTTCGATTCGGCTCGTTTCGACCGATTTCTGTTTCGATTCGGTTCGGCTCGACTCGTTTTTCGTGTACATTTTTTTCTCGGAATTACGACCATTTTTCGTATTTTCGTGTCACAAGCTCGTTTTTTGTATCGACTTTTCGTATTTTTGAAAATTTTCATTTTTTCGGAACGTCTGTTCTCCACGTTTCAAAGCAATAAATTTTGATTTGACACATTTCAAGTACATTCGAAAATTCCGAAAATATTTCGTTTCGGCTCGGAAAACTTTTTGGATCTGCCATTTTCGGATCTAAAAATTTTCGGAAAATCGGCCGCATCCGAAAACACGAATCGGGAAATTTCGTGAAAATTCCGAAATTCCAAAACCCGAAACGCACATCCCTATTTATTAGATATTGGACAAAAACTGAATATTTTTAACATTGAATCCTATGGGATTCGCCTGAATAAACCTGTTGAATGAAACCACTGAATATCAGGGCATTTCACTGGCATTTCTCTGCTGTTCAATTTGAATAGATTAACCATTGCTTCTCTATGAGGGATTTCACTGCCGATGAACAGGCACCGTATTTCACTGCCACCGAACAGCACCATATTTCACTGCCACCGAACAGCACCGTATTTCACTGCTGTCGAACAGGCACCGTATTACACTGCCAAACATGCACCATACTTGATGGCAGTTCACCAAAATTTGGTGAACTGCATGCTCTCTGAATAGTTAAATGGCCCCCGAAGTGTCACCGTACTGGGAAATTCATTGTTCGGTGACATTTCGGGGCCATATCAGCTTTCTCTGAAAAAAACCTTTTGTTGATTGTGTAATTTTTTTTTAAAACAATTTTATTGTTATAATGCAATGGGTCACAAGTCGACCCACGGAAAAAGCCATGCAAGGCTAGTATAGCAGAGACATCACATAAAAACAGGAAGGGGGTACCCAATGCGATGGATGGGGAGGGCAAGGAACAGGACCGTAAGTACAATGACAGTAGGCGCGGGTGGATCCAGGGGTAAGAAAGAAAAAAGAGAAAAAAAAAGGGGGAGAGAGGGCAATGGCCATCACCGTGACGCTCCTGGTGCGCTCCCTTAGGAGGCCATGGAGGTATAATGTCACGAGGCCTAGACGGTCCAGGGGCCAGGCATGGCAAAACATGATGGCGCACCCCGAAACCGCCCAAAAAAAAAAAGGGAGGGGGCCCAGAATCTGCCTTATCTCGCTGTAGGTTGTGTCCCACAAAACAGTAGACACTAGATGGGTGAGATGCAATAGTCTTAAGTCTCTCCAGTAGACAACAAATGGGGGGTATAAACAAAAAATGGGGGGTATAAACTGGGAGGGCAAGGGGGGGGAAGTCTCAGCATGGGGTCACATCTAAGTTTGACAGCACAGGGAACAAAATCAAATGAAAAAGGGGGGGTGTCAGCAGGTCGTAGTAATAGCAGTAGGGGGGGCAGTTAACAGCCAGATATCGTGAGCCAGGTAAGTATGGTGGGCTAAAACTTGCGCGTGTGGTGGGGGGGCAGATAAGTATCGCAATACACAGCGTTAGGGGGAAATCGGGAGAAGGGGGCAGAACAGCTAGAGGGCATTGTAGTCCTCTCAAGTTAAGACGGGGGGGTCATTGGAATAAAAAAAAAAAGTAATCAGTGGGTAAACCAGAGGGGGAACTCAGTGGGTCAGGAAACAACAAGTAATCAACAGGTTGGCGAGATAGCCCCTTCAACCCGTGTCCAGCAGGAACGTGTGGCAGGAATCTTCCGCGGGCCTACAGTGGCAAGAAAAAGAATGTGAACCCTTTGGGATTACGTGGAGTTTTGCATGAATTGGTCATAAAATGTGCTCTGATCTTCATCTAAGTCACAACAATTTGAAAATCACAGTCTGCTTAAAATAATACAACACAAACATTATATGTTTTCATGTGTTTATTGAACAGAACATGTAAACATTCTTAGTGCAGGGTGGAAAAAGTATGTGAACCTTTGGACTTAATAACTGGTTGACCCTCCTTTGGCAGCAATAACTTCAACTAAACGTTTCCTGTAGTTGCAGATCAGACCTGCACAACGATCTGGAGTAATTTTGGACCACTCCTCTTCACAAAACTGTTTCAGTGTAGCAATATTCTTGGGATGTCTGGTGTGAATCGCTCTCTTAAAGTCATACCACATCATTTCAATCGGGTTGAGGTCAGGACTCTGACTGGGCCACTCCAGAAGGCGTATTTTGTTTTGTTGAAGCCATTCTTTTGTTGAATTACTTGTATGCTTTGGGTCATTGTCCCGTTGCATAACCCATCCTCTGCGGAGCTTCAGTTAGCGGAGAGATGGTCTTACTTTTCCTGCAAAATGTCTTGATAAACTCTGGAATTCATTTTTCCATCAATGACAACAATCCGTCCAGACCCTGAGGCAGCAAAGCAGCCCCAAACCATGATGCTACCTCCGCCATGTTTTACAGTGGGGATGAGGTTTTGATGCTGGTGTGCTGTGCCTTTTTTCTCCACACATAGTGTTGTGTGTTTTTTCCAAACAGCTCAATTTTGGTTACATCTGTCCGCAGAATATTTTGCCAGTAGTGCTGTGGAACATCCAGGTGCTCTTTTGCAAACTTCAAACGTGCTGCAATATTCTTTTTGGACAGCAATGGCTTCCTCCGTGGTGTCCTCCCATGTACTCCATTCTTGTTTAATGTTTTCCTTATGGTAGATGTGTCAACAAAAATGTTAGCATGTGCCAGGGATTTCTGTAAGTCTTTAGCTGACACTCTAGGATTCTTCTTTACCTCATTAAGCATTCTGCACTGTGCTCTTGCAGTCATCTTTACAGGACGACCATGCCTAGGGAGAGTAGCAACAGTGCTGAACTTTCTCCATTTGTAGACAGTCTGTCTTACCGTGGACACATGCTCATCAAGGCTTTTGGTGATACTTTTGTAACCCTTTCCAGCTTCATGCAAGTCAACAATTCTTGATCGTAGGTCTTCTGAGAGCTCTTTTCTGCGAGGCATGGTTCACATCAGGCAGTGCTTCTTGAAACCAGTAAATCCAAAACTGGTGTATGTTTTTAAAGGGCAGGACAGCTTAACAGCAACACATCCAATAATATCACACTGATTGGACTCAAGGTTGGCTCACACCTGGCTCCAGTTAGCTCTTGGAGAAGTCATTACGCTAGGGGTTCACATACTTTTTCCACCCTGCACTGTGAATGTTTACAGGTTATGTTCAATAAACACAGGAAAATATATAATGTTTGTGTTGTATTATTTTAAGCAGACTGTGTTTTTCAAATTGTTGTGACTTAGATGAAGATCAGAGCACATTTTATGACCAATTCATGCAAAACTCCACGTAATCCCAAAGGGTTCACATACTTTTTCTTGCCACAGTATATAGGTAGGGATGAGCTGTTCGGGTTCGGATGGTTCTGGGTTCGACCCGAACTTAGCCTGTTTGGGCGGATCGCGAACCCCGAACATTTCCGGGTGTTCGCCGCATGTTCGACCACAATGGACCACAATGCATTTTCCCACTGCCTGAAGCTCGTAATTGGCTACAGCCTTGCACCTGACCACAGGTCTGGTGCAAGACTGGTTGAACACTATGCCAATCACCGCTCAGAGTCCTGATTGGGCAAATTTTGCCCAATCATGGGCTCACAGAGCTAAGTCCCGCAGCACACTATATAAGATTTCAACGCGCCGATTCTGCATGCATTTCAGAGGAGATTTCAAAGAAGATAGTTGTGTGTGTTGTTACTGCCGGTCTGCCACGCTACTGGGGGGGTCTGGGGGGTCTCATTTCGACCAATATCAGGGAATTTAGGTGATGTGTGTCTTGTCACTGTGCCAGCAAGTTTTTTTGGGGTTTACAACTTTATTTAAAACATTTGTGAATTGAGGTGATTTTCTGGGTCTTGTCACTGTGCCAGCAAATCTTTTGGGTCTCATTAATACCAAATATCATTGAATTTAGGTGATGTGTGTCTTGTCACTAGCTGCCAGCTATCAGTGTGTCTCACTGAGTTATACCAGAGTTATTTAAATCTTTATACCAGAGTTGAATCAGAGTTCTGTATATATTAATCTATATATCACTCACCATGTCTGAAAGAACAAAAAGGACAGGCAGATGCTCCCAGCCACAGATAAGAGGGCAAGCAGCCCCTGTGTCGGGAGGCTGTGTCTCTGGTTGTGGTGGACCTGGTGCATCCTCTGCAGGGGCACGTTTGTCCTTTCTAACTGGTGCTGGCCGTCTTAAGCAGCAGCAACATACAGAGGACTTGGTGGATTGGCTAACCAGGCCATCCTCATCCTCTGAGTCCTCTGCCAGCCAGGCTTGTAGTGGTTTACAGTCCACCTCAGCTGCCAAAGCATCTAATGCAGCCTCCATGTCCACAGCTACTCCTGCCGTAGCCTCGCTATCACACACGGAGGAGTCAGCTGAATTGTTTGACTACAAGGATGCGCAGCAAGTACAGTGCTCTGATTCAATCTCTGAGGTTGAGCAAGGGAGTATAATCAACCTAGAGGAAGGGGGTGCCAGTGATGACACAAAAATAACTGGCACTCATGTTGCCCCAGCAGCTGCAGCATACTGCCAAGTTGGCTCCAGTGACGAGGAAATAGGGGGTGAAGATGACATTGATGATGATGAGGTCACTGACTCCAACTGGGTGCCAGATCGAACTGAGGAATCAAGTGAGGAGGAGGGGGAGGAGGAGGAGGGGGCACAGCAAACACGAGGCACAACATCCTCTGTGACCAACCGTAGCACTAGCCAGTCCAAGGCATCACATGTCAGAGCTGCTCCGGTGCAGAGCGCTGTTGTCTCAAAGAACACATGCAGGAAATCTGCTGTCTGGGAGTTCTTTAAGAACTGTGCAGCAGACCCCACCATTGCTATTTGTAATCTATGTCAGAGGAGGCTGAAGCATGGGATAAACACTGGACACTTGGGTACCACGTGCTTGATGCGACATATGAACAAGTGCCACACATCCCGTTGTGGCAAAACTTTGCATAGGTCCTCCTCCTCCTCATCTGTCTCTACCCACACTGTATGTCCTGCCATGCAATTGCCTACAACCTCCACCGACAGGGATGATGCTACAGTAATGGATGTACCAGCAGGTCCTTCCTCACAATGTGACATCATCCCAGTAGCTGAAGATTTATGCAGTCAGATTACGTTGCCGCAGCTGCTGCAGTGAAAGAGAAAATATAGTCCCAACCATCCCCAAGCACAGCGTCTAAATGCCAGCTTAGCAAAATTACTCGCATTGCAGCTGCTGGCTTTCCAGCTGGGGGACTCTGCTCCCTTCCGTGAATTTGCTGAATGCGCTGTACCACTGTGGCAGGTTCCAAAACGCCATTACTTTTCACGCAAGGCCATTCCAGCACTATACCAGCACGTGGAAGACAATGTTATCCAGTCATTGGGAAAGGCAGTCAGCAGCAAGGTGCATGTCACTTTAGACACGTGGTCCAGCAAGCATGGACAGGGTCATTACATTTCCTTCACGGCACACTGGGTAACTCTGATTGCAGCTGGGAGGGATCCAAGACGGGGCTCTGTGCTGGAGCTTGTTCATCCACCACGCCTCCAAAAAGCTGCTTGTATGAGGTCTGTCTGCTCCACCACCACCACCTCTCCCTCTTCCTCCTCCTTCTCTGTCTCTGGCGAAGTGGCAGTTAAACCCACACCTGACAGGGTCTACGCAATGGCTCAAGCAAAAAGATGCCATACTGTGCTTGAGCTGGTTTGTTTAGGGGACAGGAGCCCCCCCCGGTCAGAAATTTTGTCAGCTCTGCAGGGGCAGGTGCAGAGATGGTTAACACCATGCCAGCTTGAGCTGGGAATGATCATCTGCGATAATGGCAGCAACCTTCTCTCCGCCCTACGCAAGGGTAAATTGATGCATGTACCATGCCTAGCACACGTCCTAAGTCTGGTGGTACAGCGTTTCCTAACCAAGTACCCAGGGCTGCCAGAGCTTCTCACCCAGATTGTGAGTTCCTACGGGAATAGGGCCCTCATCTCCTCCTGTACTGTTTGTCAAATGTTGTTCAATGTATTGTTACCCTGGCTATACTGTGCCTATTGTACAGCGCTGCGGAATATGCTGGCGCTTTATAAATAAAGAATAATAAAATAATAATCTAGGCCAGAAAAGTCTGCAGCCACTTCAGACGGTCATTCCCAGCAAGCGTTCGCCTGGCAGAAATTCAAAGAGAATTCCACCTACCCACAAACCGTCTGATTTGTGACATGCCCACCAGGTGGAACTCGACATTAGCAATGCTGCAGCGTCTGCACAAGCAGCAGAGGGCCATCAACGAAGACCTGTGTGAGTATGGCACAAGGACAGGTTCAGGTCAACTTGGTTTTTTTTCCCCCCTCAGTGGCTGATGATCAAGGATGCATGCACTGTACTGTCACCATTTGAGGAGGCAACGAGGATGGTGAGCAGGGACAGTGCATGCATCAGTGACACAATTCCTTTAGTGTTCCTGCTGGAGCACACTCTGCGGGGAATTATAGATGTGGCTCTAGAGGCAGAGCAGCGGGAGGAAGAGGAGGCCTTCCCTAGCTCTCAAGGCCCCAGTCTTTCCGCAGACAGCATTCCAGTGGGTCTTATTCAGATCAGACAGGAGGAGGATGAGGAGGACTATTTAAGTAGTGGGGGCATTGAAGGTGGGGATTCCTCAAGGCAGGGTTTTGTGTGCCCAGAAACAGAAGGGCTTGTACGTGGGTGGGAGGAGGAAGTGCACGATACGGTCATCCTCATTGACCAGGAAGACTCGGCAGCTAATGCCACCTCCAACCTACGCTGCATGGGCTCCCTAATGATGCAAAGCCTGCTAAAGGACCCCAGGATTCGTGCTATCAAGGAGAGGGATCATTACTGGTTGGCAACCCTTCTTGATCCACGATACAAGGGGAAAGTTGCAGAGCTCATCCTGCCCGCACAGAGGGAGCCCAGGATGACAAAACTAGAGGACGCTCTAAAGCGAAACTTGTGTAACACCTTTCCAGGCACTGTTAGATTACAAAGTGCTACTGCTGACACACGTGCTTCTGAGGCTGCAGGTGATCAGAGGAATAGCGGTGAAAGCCAGAGCCGCTTGACTGATGCATTTTTAAATTTTTTTAGTCCTCGGCACCCAGGGACGTCAAATGTAGGCACCCATTGCCAGCGTCTTCACCATATGGTGCAGGACTACCTAGGGGCAAGGGCAGACCTGGATACCTTTCCAGCAGATGATCCACTGGCTTACTGGGTGCTGAGATTGGATCACTGGCAAGAACTTAGCCAATATGCTATTCAGCTACTAGGTTGCCCTTCATCTAGCGTGCTTTCCGAAAGGACGTTCAGTGCCACTGGAGGTTTTGTCACAGACAAAAGAGTACGTCTGTCCACCGACTCTGTAGACCGGCTGACATTTATAAAAATGAATCAGTCCTGGATCAGCAGCTATCAATCCCCTGATGCCGAAGTAACGGAATAGATTGGGTATGTCCTCTTCTGCATTCACAAAACCTCCAGCACTGAACTCTTCCACAATACCACAAAAGGGTTACGGTGTGAATGCACTTGCTGCCAGGAAAGGCACAATATTTGGCTGCATTGACGCCTGTGCCAGATTTATATCATTTTAATTTTTTGAACAGCAGGGTCCACCCCTGCACTCTTCCACAATACTACAGAGGGGTTACTGTATGATGATACTTGATGGACTGGCATTAAAGGCACAATATCTGGGTGGAAAGAGAGGTTGGTTCAGTGGCGCAAAAAAGTTCTGAGGAGTGATAGTAGCTACTGTACGTCGGAAGTACGTGGAAAAAAGAGTTTACACAGGCTAGATGGTGGAGGTAGTGGAGAAGGTACTGTATAAGGGTAGAAGGAAGTAAGAGTCCTAGAGGGGGACAATATTCCCACTTGGGATATAAGCACAGTCAAAAAAAGACCAATAGTAAAGTGCTATTGTGAATAAAGGACTGATTTGGTCAAAAGTGCAAATATAATAGAAAAGAAAAAACACTTCCAGGCGCACCTTACTAAAATTTCCACTTTTTTTTAAAACCAAAAATGGCCAATGTGCAAACATCTAATGAATTAATATTTAAACAAAACAGTGGTTATATTATGATAAATGTGTATAACTTAAGGAATACTTATATTTCAGTGGTATTTCTTTTTTTCCCCTTCTCTCAGCATGGGGTCCTGCGATGTTGCTGTTCGGTATCCCAAGAAAAAAGGAGGGGGGAGGGTATTTCTCCACTTGATGTAAAAAAAGGCAGCAGAGCGGCAGATAATTCAATTAAAATGCATTTATTAATCAATAAAAAGGTAGACCTTCAACTATAAAATCAATTGTTAAAATGCTAATTAAGTAGGATCAACAAAAACGCGCTTTCACCAATAGGCTTCATCAGTTGTTATCCTTTCTGAATGATCAGTCTGTGCAAGAAGTGCAAAAAGTTGTGAGAGAAGGAAAGCTGCTGTGGATCAGCTTGGCTGGAGAGAAGGGACGGACGCTGTAACAGGTTTGGGTCTGGTCCACAAGCTGAAGACCAGTAACCCCACTTGCTGTTACACAAATGAACCCACATTGCTTGGAAGGCATTTACGCTTACCACCATTATTCAATTGTTTGTTTCAGGTATAAGGCACAACAATGTGAGCGACTCAATACTCCGCTGTAGAAACATTAGAAAACTAAAGATTGCTTTGGACAGGAATGAAACACAGGTCAACAGCTTAGAAGGCAGCTATGCTCACCACTGTACCACCACCGTTTAGCACTATACCACCAACACTCCGTGACAAAGTTTGTGGAACAACAGAAGGCGGCCAATACACCAGATTAGAAAAATAAAGCTTTTGTTGGCCGGGAATTGATCCCAGATCAACTGCTTGGAATGCAGCTATGGTCACTGTTAAATAATAATTTCCATGTCCTATACATATAAAAGTTTATCCAAAATATACCACTTAGTTAATAAGCCCTTTTCTTAAATAAATATAACTGCAGATTATTTGCTGTAGGAGGTTTTAGCAATGTGCGATGATATGACTTAGAAAGTCCCCCCTCCCCGTTCTCTGATCATACTACGACACGTAATTCTGGGCATAAAGAAGGTCTTTGTCTCCCTAAA
This sequence comes from Leptobrachium leishanense, assembly GCA_009667805.1. NCBI lineage: Eukaryota > Metazoa > Chordata > Amphibia > Anura > Megophryidae > Leptobrachium > Leptobrachium leishanense. The sequence goes on from RXON01000164.1 coordinate 38,434, forward strand.
AGTAAAATGTAAACCAAATATGGTTAAGTGCAACTATGTAAATGATCCCTGACATGGGAAATGTATCCACACCTTTTTTTGACTCTGACGTGATCTGTTTCACGATAGGCTATTGTACCACACCCTTATGATCAATATAAAAGCTAATAAGTAAAAAGAGAGCTGAGAGCAGTTTTACTCTGCACATTGTGTGGGTGTCTTATTGCTGTCCCGTTAGCCAATGTTGTGCTACGCTTGCCACGTCTTACATGACGAATGCAGAAATCTTCTGGGTTGCATGTTTTGGTAAATATGAATCTGAAAATAATATTTTACAGTCACCACTATACCTCCAACACCCAGTCATTACATATGAGGAAGAATATCAGGAGCAGGTCAAGAGACCCCTGTAGAAACATTATAGAAACTAAAGGTCAGGCTAGTCAGGAATTGAACCCAGGTCAAATTCTTGGACACGGACTGATGCTGACTACTAAACCACCAACTCATAGTCACTAGCTTGGCTGACAAACGTACGCAGACCATGAGCTTGGAAGGCAGCTATGCTCACACCATACCACCAATGTTCAATCGTTAAGGATGAGGAACAACAGGAGACGATCAGTAGACCTCTGTAGAAAAATATTAGAAAGTTAAAGTTAACCCCTCACTGGCCGGCTTTCTGTCAGCATAGGGGCATTCTGCCAGTATTCCGGAGAGCGTAACATCGCACATATGGAAGTTGCCATTGCCCAGGCCTCGCGTCTGGGTAGATCCCAGCTTTCCAGGCCAGAACTCCCCACTGCTAGGCACTCAGGAGCTCTGAATGAGCTGGGAGGAATCGCCACAGTATTACTTCCTGACCATATCGCTGTTTAGTGAACCGCGCCCGTTGACTCCATGTCTGCTTGTCCGAGGTTCTTCTCGGGAATCTGTTCGGGTCCAGTTACCCTGAGAGCGACCGTCTGACATCGAGGCTGTGATGGACCTGTCGGTCAAACAGGTCCACTCTGTTCTTCTAGAACCATTTGCAGGAAGAAACATTTACACTTATGGGGGGGGGCAATATAAATTTATTACAAATAATGGTTTTATAAAATTCATTGTATTAAATATGCAGCAGATTTACAGATATTCTTTGCGCAGATTAGTACAGGTAGCAGCGAGCGCTCCAGACAGGAAGCGCAGAGCATAAAGTGCTTGTGATTGGACGCGGCCTCCCGGCTGGTAACGCTTCCTTCCATTTAATTTTATCAGCCGACATGAAAGAGAATCATAATACTGTACAGTGTGCAGAGTCGCTCAGGTTCCACAGCAGCTACCCAGAAATGGCTCAGCCAATCAGGAGTCTTTCACTGGGATATGGATGATGCGCATATTCCTCCCTTGTCCAGCAGGGGTTTATGGGAGACATGGGGCACTCCATGGGGCATTCATAACAATGGAAGCAGGGAGATAAGGTCAGGGGGCTCTTTGCAACATTATTGATGGTGGGGGGTGATTAATGGTAAAAGTCCTCCTTTGTGGTGACTGCAGTTGTGGGGTGTAGCTTTGGGTTGGTATGGGGGTGCTGGTTCTATCCGGCTCAGTCACTGCTCTTCCTGTTTATTATTTCCGTCCTCTTGTCAAATATCAGAGATTCCTGTGGAACAGGGAAACAAATCACCAAGTAAGAAAACCAAGAGCGGGCCATGAGATTCTTTTGTGGGGGCTATGATGACCCCCCGCCCCCAGCCTGACGTGCGTGCTACCTGCACACTTATTGCAGCAGGTCACATTGCACAGAGTGTGACACTGCGTCCCTGCAAGTCTAATACAATATAAATGCCCGTTACATACTGAAAACACTTCCGGGGGATTTTGATGGGTTTCAGGGGTTTTGACCTGCGAGCCCCCCAGGACCCTACATTCCCTTACTAGTTGTCCCTGTTTATCGGTTTCAGGATAAAGAACATTAGAATTAACTGAATTTACAGCATTATTAATTTAAAAAGTTATCATTATAAAATCTGATAATCGCTATGATTGTATTATCTAATGATCAGTCTCATTAAAATATATAATAATCAGTATCATAGTATAATAATCCATCTTTTTATAAAATCTAATAATCAATCTCATTAAAATATATAATAATCTGTATCATTATAATATCCAATTGTCCATATTATTATAAAATCTAATTTATTATATATATCAATTATAATATCTAATAATCTGTTTCATTATGAAAATGTAATTATTAAATCTTATAGTGATACGGTTTATTAGAAATAATTTTGATTCTGATTATTAGATCTTAATCTGTTATTAAATTATTAGATTATAAGGATACAGATTTAATAAAGACACTAATTAAGGCCTGGTTCACACCTGGGCGTTTTACAGCGCGTAGGAACGGAACGCGTGTAAAACGCCCTACGCCCAAAGAAGTACAGGAGCTTCTTTGGGGCGTATTAAAGTGCGTTTGCAGTTATAGACTTCAAAAAACGCACGTACAACGCGCGTTTCTAATTGTCAAAAACGGCTGGCAAAAAACCCGCGTAAAACGCGCTTATGAGATACGCTCAGGTGTGAACCCAGCTGTATAGTTATACTGAATAATTTATAATGAAACTGATTATTATTCTTTATAAGGATACAGATTATTATATTTTATAAGGATACAGATTATTATAATTTATAATGAAACTGATTAATATTCTTTATAAGGATACAGATTATTATATTTTATAAGGATACAGATTATTATATTTTATAAGGATACAGATTATTATAATTTATAATGAAACTGATTAATATTCTTTATAAGGATACAGATTATTTATTTTATAAGGATACAGATTATTATATTTTATAAGGATACAGATTATTATAATTTATAATGAAACTGATTAATATTCTTTATAAAGATACAGATTATTATATTTTATAAGGATACAGATTATTATATTTTGCAATGAAACTGATTATTATATTTTACAATGATACAGATTATTATATTTTATAAGTATACAGATTATTATATTTTATAAGGATACAGATTATTATATTTTATAAGGATACAGATTATTATAATTTATAATGAAACTGATTAATATTCTTTATAAGGATACAGATTATTATATTTTATAAGGATACAGATTATTATATTTTATAAGGATACAGATTATTATAATTTATAATGAAACTGATTAATATTCTTTATAAGGATACAGATTATTATATTTTATAAGGATACAGATTATTATATTTTATAAGGATACAGATTATTATAATTTATAATGAAACTGATTAATATTCTTTATAAAGATACAGATTATTATATTTTATAAGGATACAGATTATTATATTTTGCAATGAAACTGATTATTATATTTTACAATGATACAGATTATTATATTTTATAAGTATACAGATTATTATATTTTATAAGGATACAGATTATTAGATTTTATAATGATACAGATTATTAGATTTTATAAGGATCCAGATTATTAGATTTTATAATTATACAGATTATTATATTTTATAAGGATCCAGATTATTAGATTTTATAATGATACAGATTATTAGATTTTATAAGGATCCAGATTATTAGATTTTATAATTATACAGATTATTATATTTTAAAAGGATCCAGATTATTATATTTTATAATGATCCAGATTATTATATTTTATAAGGATACAGATTATTATATTTTATAAGGATCCAGATTATTAGATTTTATAATTATACAGATTATTATATTTTAAAAGGATCCAGATTATTATATTTTATAATGATACAGATTATTAGATTGTTAGATGTTTATAATAATTATTAGATCTTTATAATGATACTGATTATTAGGCTTTTACCCTTAAAATTACTAAAATAAAAGCCCATTTGTTTGCTTTGCCACAAAGCCTCATCTGGTGGAGGCATGGGTAATCGTTGGATTCCGCCGATCCTATCAATTGATTGGCTGTTGGAGAGACCATGTGAGTAGATTAGGTAAGGGAGTTTGAAAACCACTATTCCCGGTTCAGGAGATTTTTTTTATGGGCACAAAATCTGCCGACAAAGGGTTAATTAGGGGTCTCAATGAGACACAAGAGATCCATTGTTCCTTCTGTAATATGAAGTGATCTCTCACCAGGTAGAAGCAGGCCGACAGCAGCAACGCCTTCACCGTCACCTCCAAGTCCAACGGGAAGGACACCAGGAACTGGTTCTCACTCTCGTTCTTCATAATCCCCACCACATGCTGCTCATCCTTGGACTTCACCTGTAGAGCAGACAAAGGAATGTCACTGGCAGATGCAGCACCCCCTGTGTCACTCTTGGCGCAGCACAGGATGCCAGGAGCAGAGCTGTGACGGAACTGATCTCTTCCGTCCTCTTCTTTCTGTCCTGACTCTCCAGACACCCCTTCGTTGCGATCAACTCGGCTACTGGGAGCGCTGTCCTCAGCGCCTCGAGCAGCTTGACCCGTCTGCTTCTGTTTCTCTGCCCAGGAGCCATTAGGAATTTCCAGAAGGCCGCTCTGTGCCTTCTGGGGGTGATAGTGGGTACCCTGAATGAGACACCAGACGAGCTGTATGTTCCCACAGCATTATCTGACTTTTAATGAACAAAAACGCCACCATTTATGCTGAAATTCAACAGCCATAATTTGCATAAATGACGCACATCGTCCTACTAAAATGCTAATTACATTATGTCAGTTAGATATTGAACAATAAACATTCTTTAGCCTTTAGCTCACACAACATTTGCATAACCTATTGTTCTAACACATCAGATTAAAGACAAACACTATCACAGACTTCTTGAATCAAACATGCAGCCAGATAAGGGGAAAAGCCCTGTTGCATAAATTACACAGCAGTAAAGCTTGTTTACTGGCTACACAAAAACACATTTACCTACAGGAATATAAGTATATTTAAAACTAACGTTAGGCCATTTTACACTAAACTAATTTAAACTAAAACCAAACGGTGTAAAATATATTTAAAAACACACGATATAAATTGAACATAAAGTCTCTTGGGGTTTGAAGCGTGGAGCGCCACGTCAGCTCCATGACAAGAGCTATCAGAGCATAGCACAGGAGGAAAATCCCAATCGTACTCCGTGGTGAATAAAAGTCAAGGGCAGGCGGAAGATAACGGAGTGAGATAAGACGAGGTCAGTATTGGGATAACAGGAAAACACTGGGATTACAGAGGTAGAAGGACCTGACCAGCACTGAGGACAGGACAGGTGAGCAGACCTGGTGCGGGCACGCTTATGTTCGAGGCAGATTATCCTGCACAGAGGGAGGCAGTGCAGGGCCAAGTGGGGACAAGCTGTGGGGCTCGGGCCGGACGTGCGGCTGGGATATGCAGGAGGGAGACACTGGAAGCTTTGAGGCCCTGAAGGCGACCTGGGACCAGGAGGCAAAGCCGGGACACTGGACAAGGACGCAGCACATGCCGCCCAGGAGCTGGGAGATGTTGGGACGGGTGAGCGGGGGCACCATGACACTCCCCGTCTGTGCCCCTCTTTATTCATTTGGGTAGGCGGAGTCACTCCTAGGGAGGAGGTCTTACCTCAAAGCTAGCATTCCCAAACACATTGGTCTCAAAGCCCGGTCCGATGATAATCAGGATGACCTCAGTGGTGGGACTCAACAGTGACAAGTGGGTAACAACAGAGTTGTTGTGTAACTTCACGTATCCCAGAAGAGCTGCATCTCGACTGTACACCTTCATCTGTCACGACAAAGGCAGAGGTCATAAAACATCCTACTTCAGGTGAGAGACCTCAGTCGAGGTCAGTATGGAAAGATCCATGCTGCCTGCCCCAGTGTGTCCAACCAGGAGATCTACAACCTGTCCCAGTGTATCAAGCCATGCTGCCTGCCCCAGTGTGTCTAACCAGGAGATCTGAAACCTGTTCCAGTGTATCAAGCCATGCTGCCTGCCCCAGTGTGTCTAACCAGGAGATCTACAATCCATCCCAGTGTATCAAAGCCATGCTGCCTGCCCCAGTGTGTCTAACCAGGAGATCTTCAACCTGCCGCCAGTGCATCTAATGGGGTGTGTGCTGCCTTCCCAGTCTTTCTAACAGACGCTATGCTGCCTGCCCTAATGTGTATAACTGGGACCGATGCTGCTTGCCCCAAAGAATCTAAGAGGGTGGAATGCTCTGGTGTTGATTGGAATATGATAAATATACAATAAATTATCGGCTTTCAGGGATTTTATACTTTAACCACCCCCTGATTAAATAATAAAGCCCCCCCCAGGTCATTCACTTTGTGCGTCCAGTCAGTATGTGTAACCTTGGGTTGTCCACTCACCTGCCTGGTGCAGTTACAGCCACAATCCTCGACCAGTTCCAGGATGTCACCATTACTGTTATCTTTGAGCCTCACGTTATAGACAGGTCCACAACACTGAGAGTGTTGCTTCGCCTGAAATAGCCGCTGAGCCGCTGCGTCCAGGACATCGAAGGTTCGACCACTACCCTGGGACACTGAGACTGCAAAGAAAGAGTTAAAAATCATCCCATTAATGGTCCCAATCAGGGCTTCTATGTGAGAATGGCTGAGCTTTGGTGCGAGGAACAGAAATATATATATATATAATAACTTTCAGTTTTATAGCTCCTGACAAAGTCCATTAAAGCCGAAATGCGTCGACCTGACTGCCGTGACTGCTCACTGTGAGTAATGAATTCTGTATCATCTAATGTTTATTCTTTTAGTTTTCTGGACCTATAGCAGCGCCTCCAGCAGCAGGAGCGTTGCATTCTGCACCCGTAAGAGCAATGCCCTGGAATATTTCCTTTGGGCGAGTGCACCAATCACCACGTATCAAATGCGCAGCAAACACTGGTGCCCAAAACGTCTGACTGCGCCAACGCTTTTGTGAGTCAGCAGTGTTAAACATTTCCCCTTTATCTTCTACTAAACTGTGTCACGCTGAGCGCTTTGCCTTGAAATCATTACGCCATCCCTGAGAGATCCAGTAAACGTGCGCCGGGGTTTACTCCGTGTGGGTGTTGTGTATTCCACACATTCATACAGGATCGCTATGGGTGGTGGGGGGGGGGTACTGCCCACGACATGTTCAGGGGCCCAGTAGCTCCAAGGAGCCCTGGTACTTCCCAATCTAAGTGCGGCTTGTCTAGGTGCCAACGATGTTAGGGTCTCTCTATGCCACCCAGTACCGGCCAACTGGGATACCAAGAGATTTCCCGGTGGGCCGAGGCATCTGAGGCCGGTCAGAGCACTCTGACTCCTCACTGAGGGAGTGATTCATATGGTCTTTGCATGACAGATGTACAACGTGAACCCTCTCCGACCTGGGAACACTTTTTTATCCCCCTGCCGGACCACCAGGGATTTACCCCACCCCCTGTGACACGAGGAAAGCAGAGGTGGGGGCAAAATGTGTGTTTTGTAATTAGTTTATGCAAATGGACAGTTGGGGTAGGGTGCTCGAGCAGCGGGTCAGTAAAGGGTTCAGGGATTTGCTGCAGTCGTGTTATCGGTATGTCAGCACTTATATGTGATGCCGACAGTGACATGTGACTAGGGATGAGCCGAACACCCCCGTGTTCGGTTCACATTCGAACAATTTCAAAAGTTCGAGTTCGATCGCGAACACGAACCGAACTCAATGCAAGTCAATGGGACTCGAAAGTTCGAATTTTAGAGTGCCCTCCAAGAGGGCATATATGCTAGATATTTGCCATAAAAGGTGTATGGGGGTCCGGGTAGTGCCCTGGAGGACAGGAAACAAGGACAAAATGTAAAAAAAAAAATGTTTTTAAAGGGACAGTGAGTTTTCCATGAAATAAGGGTTAAAAATAAAAATGAAAAATTCCTTCAAGTATCGTGCCTAGGAGGTCCCCATAACCTGCCCGTGAAGTGGCCGATTTCTAGGATGTATAGAAACACTTAAAAACAAAAAAAAATTCAAATGACGGTAAATGCTTTTCCTTTAATCTATTCATAAACAACTGCTTGGGGCGGCAGTATGTGACACCCCCTGATATCTGACTGTCAGTGACTGAGAAGACACACTTTCCACCACCAATTCCCAGATATATGCAACAAGTGAGACCCCCCCAATAGCTGTCACTGCCTGGCAGTGAGAAGACACACTGACAGAACAATCTCCTCTCACTCCTGCAGAAAAACATGTGCTGGCTGGGCGTGCAAAGCCTTATATAGTGTGTTACGGGACTTAGCTCTGTGAGCCCATGATTGGGCAAAATTTGCCCAATCAGGACTCTGAGCTGTGATTGGCATGGTCTTGCACCTGTCTTGCACCTAAACTGTGGTCAGGTGCAGGCTGTAGCCAATTACAAGCTTCAGGCCAGTGGAAAAGTGCATTGTGGTACATTGTGGGCAAACATGCGGCAAACACGCAGAAATGTTCGTAGTTCGCGAACATGTGAACGGGCGATGTTCGAATCAAACTTCGAACACATCGAACCAAACAGCTCATCCCCACACCTGATGTCCAGTGCTAACCCCCACAGCACTGGCTGAGAAGGCTGCGTACTGACATCACGGTCCTGTGATATTTAAACTTGACCCACTTGTAACATGAGTTCCTGCACCCATCGTCAGTATTTCGAAGGAGCACAGATTCTGGCCCAAACCCACCCAATCAACAGCCAGAGCTCTTTGAAGGTTGAAAAGCAAACTAGGAATGACTTTATTCAGGGCATACAGTTACAAAAGTAAAACATGCCCCAGCGTTTCCATGCTGAAGAGCCTCCCACACGCGTACACGCCCCACTGTTTCCAGGCTGAAGAGCTTTTCCATGCTGAAGAGCCTCCCACACACACCCCAGCGTTTCCATGCTGAAGAGCCTCCCAGACACATGCCCTAGCGTTTCCATGCCAAAGAGCCTCCCAGACACACGCCCCAGTGTTTCCATGCTGAAGAGCCTCCCAGACACACGCCCCAGCGTTCCAATGCTGAAGAGCCTCCCAGACACACGCTCCAGTGTTTCCATGCCGAAGAGCCTCCCACACACACCCCACTGTTTCCATGCTGAAGAGCCTCCCAGACACACGCTCCAGTGTTTCCATGCTGAAGAGCCTCCCACACACGCCCCAGGGTTTCCATGCTGAAGAGCCTCCCAGACACACGCCCCAGCGTTTCAATGCTGAAGAGCCTCCCACACACACCCCACTGTTTCCATGCTGAAGAGCCTCCCACACACGCCCCAGCGTTTCCATGCTGAAGAGCCTCCCACGCAATTGCCCTGGTGTAATAGACGATGGCTGGGGAAGGGGCTGCTGACATTCACCGGACCTGATCGATAATAGCGCCTAATCACTTATATATTAATGTGGCAGGGACAGGGAACGCATGCAGGGGGCGCTGGAGAGACAGGGGGTAACATGCTGGGACAGGGCAGGTACAGCCAGTGATGCAGACGGGGAAGAAATTGCTCTTAGGAGGAGAATCTCTTGAGGATACGGAGAGAGGAACCAATAGAGATCCCGAAGAGAAATCAGAAAATCTCCTTACATTTCTGCTGCAGGATCAGCTGATTAATCTGGGGGGAAAAGTACAAAATTAGCAAAAAAATATACAAAACCAATAAATATCATCAAAAAACACTATGACAGTATAAAAACTGCCACATGATATACACCACGGAGAGCGCGCAGGATATACGCCGCAGAGAGCGCGCAGGATATATACGCCGCAGAGAGCCCGTAGGATATACGCCGCAGAGAGCGCGCAGGATATACGACGCAGAGAGCGCGCAGGATATACGCCGCAGAGAGCGCGCAGGATATGCGCCGCAGAGAACGCGCAGGATATACACCGCAGAGAGCGGGCAGGATTTACACCGAGGAGAGCGCCCAGGATATGCACCGAGGAGAGCGCGCAGGATATGCACCGAGGAGAGCGCGCAGGATATGCACCGAGGAGAGCATGCAGGATAAGCACCTGGAGAGGGCACAGGATATGCACCGAGGAGAGGGCGCAGGATATGCACCGAGGAGAGGGCGCAGGATATGCGCCGAGGAGAGGGCGCATGATATGCACCGAGGAGAGCGCGCAGGATATGCACTGAGGAGAGGGCACAGGATATGCGCCGAGGAGAGAACGCAGGGTATACACCGCAGAGAGCGCGCAGGATATGCACCGAGGAGAGCGCGCAGGATATGCACCGAGGAGAGCGCGCAGGATATGCACCGAGGAGAGCGCGCAGGATATGCACCGAGGAGAGCGCGCAGGATATGCACCGAGGAGAGCGTGCAGGATATGCACCGTGGACAGCGCGCAGGATATGCACCGAGGAGAGCGCGCAGGATATGCACTAAGGAGAGCGCACAGGATATACACCGATGGCCTTTATTATTCTGGCCGGTTTCGTTTATCAAACACCCTGATCATTTCCCCCTCCCATTACCTGCACGAGGTATTCCAGGCCCGGTGGGACCCCCTTTAACTGGACAGTGTCCACCGCTGGCAGGTAGGGGGCTGGAGGGTATGTGACTGGGGGGGCATAAGGGGCGATGGTGTTGTAACTGGGGGGCGCCGTGTTATGCAGAGGGTCAGCAACAGCTGCAAAAAGAAGAGATCATCCAACATGAAGACGGAAAACCGCTAGGACAGGATGTGACAAGAGTGATACCTCTGTATTAGACACGTGTAGTGTCAGAGCTGGGAATTACCTGGATTCGCCATGATACAAAACTTCCAAAACCTGAAACAGGAAAAAGCTCAGTGAGTGGAAACTGACAAGTTACCTTATAAATGAGAGGTTAGGGGATCGAGTAAGCAGTGGAGTGAGGGTTAGGAGATCGAGTAAGCAGTGGAGTGAGGGGTTAGGGAATCGAGTAAGCAGTGGATTGAGGGGTTAGGAGCTCTAGTAAGCAGTGGAGTGAGGGGTTAGGGGGATCAAGTAAGCAGTGGAGTGAGGGGTTAGGGGATCGAGTAAGCAGTGGAGTGAGGGGTTAGGGGTTCGAGTAAGCAGTGGAGTGAGGGGTTAGGGGTTCGAGTAAGCAGTGGAGTGAGGGGTTAGGGGTTCGAGTAAGCAGCGGAGTGAGGGGTTAGGGGATCGAGTAAGCAGTGGAGTGAGGGGTTAGGTGGATCGAGTAAGCAGTGGAGGGGTTAGGAAATCGAGTAAGCAGTGGAATGAGAGGTTAGGAGATCGAGTAAGCAGTGGAGTGAGGGGTTAGGGGATCGAGTAAGCAGCGGAGTGAGGGGTTAGGGGATCGAGTAAGCAGCAGAGTGAGGGGTTAGGGGATCGAGTAAGCAGTGGAGTGAGGGGTTAGGTGGATCGAGTAAGCAGTGGAGGGGTTAGGAAATCGAGTAAGCAGTAGAATGAGGGGTTAGGAGATCGAGTAAGCAGTGGAGTGAGGGGTTAGGGAATCGAGTAAGCAGTGGAGTGAGGGGTTAGGGGATCGAGTAAGCAGTGGAGTGAGGGGTTAGGGGATCGAGTAAGCAGTGGAGTGAGGGGTTAGGGGATCGAGTAAGCAGTGGAGTGAGGGGTTAGGGGTTCGAGTAAGCAGTGGAGTGAGGGGTTAGGGGATCGAGTAAGCAGTGGAGGGGTTAGGAGATCGAGTAAGTAGTGGAGTGAGGGGTTAGGGCAGGGGTTAAAATTTCCACTCACCCTCTCACAATTTGTGAGTAGAATTTGGCAGGGGGCGAGTGAAAATTGGTCTGTAATCCCTTTCAGGTGCTAGTGTCGGCTCCATGCTGACACCAGCACTAATCAGGGCTTTTACCTGCCGGCTATTCATTGTCTGCTGGAGGAGGGATTCATATCCCTTCCTTTCAGGCTTTGAAAATAAATACTGTGTCTGCCCTCTGCCTCGTGCGGGTCCTCCATGATGCTGTCCAGTGGCCCCCCCATTGATGATGTCACAACAGAGACCATGTGACAGCTCATCTCTTCCTGTACTCCCCGGCAGTTATACAGCGTGTCAGGGGCAGGTCACAGTACAGAGTCAGAGGATGGAGATCTGGATGGATGGCAAGAACAACAGGCAATGGTGCCTCCTCAAGGCAGCTTGTTGGAAAGTGCCTGTGCAAGAAACAATCTCCACCTGAGGTATGATCACCTGACACACCCTCCCTCTCGGAAGAAGGGGGAAATTACTTTATTTGCCAAACAAGAAACAGATTTTCTTAATATAAACCCCAGAAAAGAATACTTTCTTATTGCCCTTTATTTTGTGTGATGTGTGCTGTTTAAATTGGCAGTGGGAGCCAGGAAGGAGTTAAATGTAATAATGTGTGCAGCCCATTGTTTGCAATGTAGTGCTCCCTCACCTCAGCTGTGATCCGGTGATTCCCCTTAAACAGAAACTAGGCAGGAAATCACAGAGCTGTCTGGTCCACCGGCCCCTCTGTCACCGCTCCCTCTGTCAGTGCTCCCTCTGTCACTGCTCCCTCTGTCACCGGCCCCTCTGTCACCGCTCCCTCTGTCACCGCTCCCTCTGTCACCGCTCCTCTGTCACCGGGCCCTCTGTCACTGCTCCCTCTGTCACCGCTCCCTCTGTCACTGCTCCCTCTGTCACCGGCCCCTCTGTCACCGGCCCCTCTGTCACCAGCCCCTCTGTCACTGCTCCCTCTGTCACTGCTCCCTCTGTCACTGCTCCCTCTGTCACCGGCCCCTCTGTCACTGCTCCCTCTGTCACTGCTCCCTCTGTCACCGCTCCCTCTGTCACCGCTCCCTCTGTCACCGCTCCCTCTGTCACCGCTCCCTCTGTCACCGCTCCCTCTGTCACCGCCCCCTCTGTCACCGCTCCCTCTGTCACCTGCTCGCCTCTGTCACCGGCCCCTCTGTCACCCTCCCTCTGTCACCGCCCCTCTGTCACTGCTCCCTCTGTCACGCGGCCCCTCTGTCACTGCTCCCTCTGTCACTGCTCCCTCTGTCACTGCTCCCTCTGTAACCGGCCCCTCTGTCACTGCTCCCTCTGTCACCGCCCCTCTGTCACTGCTCCTCTGTCCCGGCCCCTCTGTCACTGCTCCCTCTGTAACCGGCCCCTCTGTCACTGCTCCCTCTGTCACCGCTCCCTCTGTCACCGCTCCCTCTGTCACTGCTCCCTCTGTCACTGCTCCCTCTGTCACTGCTCCTCTGTCACCGGCCCCTCTGTCACTGCTCCCTCTGTCACCGGCCCTCTGTCACTGCTCCCTCTGTAACCGCCCCTCTGTCACCGGCTCCCTCTGTCACCGCTCCCTCTGTCACTGCTCCCTCTGTCACTGCTCCCTCTGTCACGGCCCCTCTGTCACTGCTCCCTCTGTCACCGGCCCC
>RXON01000165.1:0-114064 GCA_009667805.1 Leptobrachium leishanense
TTTCAAAGGGAACTTCTCTAAGGATTTTTAACCCTTCGAACATCAGTTTCAAACTGACGTAACTCATCAGCGAATTTCTCATGTTCGCGTTTCATTCTCGCCAATTTTTTATTCAGCTCCTTATTTAATTTGGATAATTGAGCAATCTCATCTTGCAATTGATCTTTTTCTCTTGCACACACTTTCAACTCCATTATCATTCGTTCTGACTCATCTTTTAATTTATTTACGGTATCATGCAAGTCACAATTTTTATTTTCTAAGCTGTCTCTGGTTTCTTTGTCATCATTCAATCTCTTGTTCATTTATGCAATCAAATATATGCATTCAGGCACAATTTTTAAAACAAAAATCTCTTTGTCTTTTTTATTTGTGGCTGCACTTATCTTTCGCAAACACTCAAGAAGATTTGATTGATCTGACCAGATTGAATCAACATAATTAGATACATTTGCTTGCAATTCTTTTATCCAATCAAACAAATCGTCTGTGACGTGAAACTTGTCCTTTAGATAAGACATAACATCGATCAATACTATTTGATTAGCATGTATCTCTACATCTTCCTGAGTCTCAGATTCTGACTCTAACATTTTTACACTGTTTAGTAGACAACCGTAAAACCACAAGTCAAAATACAACAAGAAGTCAAAATATATATATATATTTTATCTCTGTCTAATCAGACAATACTGACAATTATATTCCAAACAAAAACTACAATCTCGGTACAGTGCCTCCAATTTGTCGGATATAATCTCTGCACGTGAATACAACACGTTATATATTGGACTTATCAGCCAAGCCTCCAATATGTCTATATTGGACTTACTGGACCTATCTCGGCAGTTGCCTCCAATATATCAGGGATTATTATTTCATAAGAAATCCATACGAGACACAAATATCAATCGTTTATATTTCTTAGAAATTCTCCTGAATTCTTTTAATTGTCTGTGTTTTGCTTTGAAAAATACAATAATCAATAATCGGATAAAAATATATATTTATTACGTATATAAAAAAGTTTCAAATCTCATATCATAAACAAAAATTTACAAACCACAATCCATCAGCATATAAAAACTAGCTTCACAATATATGTATCTCCTGTTAGTAACGGCATATATGATTAATATCATTTACCTTATCAGTTAGTAACTAATACACAAATGGTTAATAAACATTTCTTTCTGCTTAATACAACATGCATTTCCCAGCAAACAATGTTTAACCAGCCAGCTCTTATAGATATATATATATATATCTCTAAGCTACATGGATCAACAAAAGATGAGCTAATTTAATGATAAGTAATAAAACTTATTTAGTGAATCCTCCCCTAATCTCGAGAATTAAACTTCTAATCTTTTGCTTTTATTTTGTTGTTATATAATTCCTTGCTTATTAATTTTAATCACAGTAATTTCCAAATTCAATATATATTGGTATCAATCTTACAACATTTCTTTTGAATAAATCCTTATATCCACTTCTTCACATCTTTATCTGCAGAATAAAGATATTTAGATTCTGGATCTAACAGTATCTGAGAAATCTCAGTCTACGTTGCAAGAATATCTACAAATATATATAATTACATTAATTCCTTAATTTCATACATTACCTGTCCAATTTGGATTTTGATAAGTCTGCCTTGGAATTCCTGATGTAATATTTTTGGAATGTGTGAAGATTATCGATATCAGATAATCAATGCATGTGAGTTAGAGATTTGGTGAGAATCTTGATTGCCTCATGTCTTGAGATCTGCCTGCATCGTGGTGTGAGTCTGAGTGTTGGAATCTTGGACTCTTAGAGGGTCATGTGTAATGCATTGCAGTGTGAGTCTGAATGCTGGAATCTCCGACTGCTTTGCAACCTACACTGCCACTTCAATTATAGTAAATTTGACGTCACTGGTAATATTATTAATACATCAAATCTAATATTTACTATCCTCTAGAGGGCAGTATTGCACTTCTTAATTAATTCCACCATTTCTTTTTAATATTCCTATCTCGGGTCAAAAGGTCAATCTACACAAAGACCTTCTCTTCTCAGTTTCTAGACACGGTGTCTCTATCTGTCATACCTGATTTATATCCTCACTCCCTTTTGAAATTACTTACTATCAGCTGGATTCTTTTCCAGTTAACTCAACAAAATCTTTTCTTTAGTAATTTTTTATTATTTACCAATTATATACGTTCTACAATTTTTATTGGAGTATATATTTCCTACTGTATATATAATAAAATATACCTTGATTATAAACATATATTTTGTGAATATAAATCTATATTACAGAGATATTAACTCTTATTCCTATACCCAAAAGACAAAATATCTTGTGTTTTAAAAACTTAAGACAGACCAATAAATTTAATTATGACACATCTTAGCACTTAACTCTAGCATTATCACACAGAGAAACATTCTAGATTCCTTCAAGTCTGGCACTTCTTAAAAAAATATAAAAGACTTCACCCAGGAATGAACTCTGTAAAAAAAATCTCATTCATTTCTAAACCTAGAGAAAATTGAAAGAAAAACTGTCTTTAAAAACAAAATGGCTACACACATCCATTTTAATTTTTCCTTTCTGTAATATACCCGACAGTGCTGGGCTCTGTGCTGGGCTCTGTGCTGGGCTCTGTGCTGGGCTCTGTGCTGGGCTCTATGCTTGGCTCTGTGCTCGGCTCTGTGCTCGGCTCTGGGCTCGGGTGCTGGGCTCTGTGCTGGGCTCTGTGCTGGGCTCTGTGCTCAGCTCTGTGCTCGGGTGCTGGGCTCAGGTGCTCGGCTCTGTGCTGGGCTCTGTGCTCGGGTGCTGGGCTCTGTGCTGGGCTCTGTGCTGGGCTCTGTGCTCGGCTCTGTGCTCGGCTCTGTGCTGGGCTCTGTGCTCGGCTCTGTGCTGGGCTCTGTGCTGGGCTCTGTGCTGGGCTCTGTGCTGGGCTCTATGCTTGGCTCTGTGCTCGGCTCTGTGCTCGGCTCTGGGCTCGGGTGCTGGGCTCTGTGCTGGGCTCTGTGCTGGGCTCTGTGCTCAGCTCTGTGCTCGGGTGCTGGGCTCAGGTGCTCGGCTCTGTGCTGGGCTCTGTGCTCGGGTGCTGGGCTCTGTGCTGGGCTCTGTGCTGGGCTCTGTGCTCGGCTCTGTGCTGGGCTCTGTGCTGGGCTCTGTGCTGGGCTCTGTGCTGGGCTCTGTGCTGGGCTCTGTGCTCAGCTCTGTGCTGGGCGCTGGGATCGGGTGCTAGGCTCTGTGCTCAGCTCTGTGCTGGGCTCTGTGCTCGGGTGCTGGGCTCTGCGGTGTTTTCGCGCGCATCCAACGGCCCACTGGTGGTCCTGCGGTGGGAGGCGCATGGCAACCTCCGTAATACGCTTTGGGAGTGCTGCTGGATGTTTTTTATCTGTTAATGGGCGTCAGTGCACCCAGATATTGTGCCTTTAATGCCAGGCCAGCAAGTATCATCATACAGTAACCCCTCTGTGGTATTGTGGAAGAGTGCAGGGTTGGACCCTGCTGTTCAAAAAATTAAAATGATATAAATCTGGCACAGGCGTCAGTGCAGCCAAATATTGTGCCTTTCATGGCAGCAAGTGCATTCACACCGTAACCCTTTTGTGGTATTGTGGAAGAGTTCAGTGCTGGAGTTTTTGTGCATGCAGAAGACATACACGATCTATTCCGTTACTTCGGCATCAGGGGATTGATAGCTGCTGATCCAGGACTGATTCATTTTTATAAATGTCAGCCGGTCTACAGAGTCGGTGGACAAACGCACTCTTTTGTCTATGAGAAAACCTCCAGTGGCACTGAACGGCCTTTCAGAAAGCACGCTAGATGAAGGGCAACCTAGTAGCTGCATAGCATATTGGCTAAATTCTGGCCAGTGATCCAATCTCAATACCCAGTAAGCCAGTGGATCATCTGCTGGAAAGGTATCCAGGTCTGCCCTTGCCCCTAGTTAGTCCTGCACCATATGGTGAAGACTCTGGCAATGGGTGCCTACAATTGACGTCCCTGGGCGTCGAGAACTAAAAAAATTAAAAAAAGCATCAGTCAAGTGGCCCTGGCCTTCACCACTATTCCTCTGATCACCCGCAGCCTCAGAAGCACGTGTGTCAGCACTTGGTAATCTACCAGTGCCTGGAAAGGTGTTACACAAGTGTCGCTTTAGAGCGTCCTCAAGTTTTTTCATCCTGTGCTCCCTCTGTGCGGGCAGGATGAGCTCTGCAACTTTCCCATTGTATCGTGGATCAAGAAGGGTTGCCAACCAGTAATGATCTCTCTCCTTGATAGCACGAATCCTGGGGTCCTTTAGCAGGCTTTGCATCATTAGGGAGCCCATGCAGCGTAGGTTGGAGGTGGCATTAGCTTCCGAGTCTTCCTGGTCAATGAGGATGACCGTATCGTGCACTTCCTCCTCCCAGCCACGCACTAGCCCTTCTTTTTCTGGGCACACAAAACCCTCCCTTGAGGAATCCCCACCTTCAATGCCCCCACTACTTAAATATTCCTCCTCCTCCTCCTCCTGTCTGATCTGAGTAGGACCCGCTGGAATGCTGTCTGCGGAAAGACTGGGGCTTTGAGAGCTAGGGAAGGCCTCCTCTTCCTCCCGCTGCTCTGCCTCTAGAGCCACATCTATAATTCCCTGCAGAGTGTGCTCCAGCAGGAACACTAAAGGAATTGTGTCACTGATGCATGCACTGTCCCTGCTCACCATCCTCGTTGCCTCCTCAAATGGTAACAGTATAGTGCATGCATCCTTGATCATCAGCCACTGCGGGGGGGAAAAAAACAAGTTGACCTGAACCTGTCCTTGTGCCATACTCACACAGGTACTCGTTGATGGCCCTCTGCTGCTTGTGCAGACGCTGCAGCATTGCTAATGTTGAGTTCCACCTGGTGGGCATGTCACAGATCAGATGGTTTGTGGGAAGGTGGAATTCTCTTTGAATTTCTGCCAGGCGAACGCTTGCTGGGAATGACCGTCTGAAGTGGCTGCAGACTTTTCTGGCCTGGATGAGAAGCTCTGGCAGCCCTGGGTACTTGGTTAGGAAATGCTGTACCACCAGATTTAGGACGTGTGCTAGGTATGGTACATGCGTCAATTTACCCTTGCATAGGGCGGAGAGAAGGTTGCTGCCATTATCGCAGACGATCATTCCCAGCTCAAGCTGGTGTGGTGTTAACCATCTCTGCACCTGCCCCTGCAGAGCTGACAAAATTTCTGACCCGGTGTGGCTCCTGTCCCCTAAACAAACCAGCTCAAGCACAGTATCGCATCTTTTTGCTTGAGCCATTGCGTAGACCCTGTCAGGTGTCGTTTTAACTGCCACTTCGCCAGAGACAGAGAAGGAGGAGGAGGAAGAGGTGGTGGTGGTGGAGCAGACAGACCTCATATAAGCAGCTTTCTGGAGGCGTGGTGGATGAACAAGCTCCAGCACAGAGCCCCGTCTTGGATCCCTCACAGTTGCAATCAGAGTTACCCAGTGTGCCGTGAAGGAAATGTAACGACCCTGTCCATGCTTGCTGGAACACGTGTCTAAAGTCACATGCACCTTGCTGCTGACTGCCTTTGCCAATGACTCGATAACATTGTCTTCCACGTGCTGGTATAGTGCTGGAATGGCCTTGCGTGAAAAGTAATGGCGTTTTGGAACCTGCCACTGTGGTACAGCACATTCAGCAAATTCACGGAAGGGAGCAGAGTACACCAGCTGGAAAGGCAGCAACTGCAATGCGAGTAATTTTGCTAAGCTGGCATTTAGACACTGTGCTTGGAGATGGTTGGGACTATATTTTTTCTTTCGCTGCAGCAGCTGCGGCAACGTAATCTGACTGCGTTAATCTTCAGCTACTGGGATGATGTCACATTGTGAAGAAGGACCTGGTACATCCATTACTGTAGCATCATCCCTGCCGGTGGAGGTTGTAGGCAATGACATGGCAGGACATACAGTGGGGGTAGAGACAGATGAGGAGGAGGAGGACCTACGCAAAGTTTTGCGCCAACGGGATGTGTGGCACTTATTCACATGTCGCCTCAGGCACGTGGTACCCAAGTGTCCGGTATCTTTCCCACGCTTAAGCCTCATCTGACATAGATTACAAATAGCAATGCTGCGCTCTACTGCACATTTCTTAAAGAACTCCCAGACAACAGAGTTCCTGCATGTGTTCTTTGAGACAACAGCACTCTGCACCGGAGCAGCTCTGACATGTGATGCCTTGGACTGGCTAGTGCTACGGTTGTCACAGAGGATGTTGTGCCTCATATTTGCTGTGCCTCCTCCTCCCCCTCTACCTCATTTAATTCCTCTGTTCGATCTGGCACCCAGGTGGAGTCAGTGACCTCATCATCATTGTCATCATCACCCCCTATCTCCTCGTCACTGGAGCCAACTTGTTAGTATGCTGCAGCTGCTGGGGCAACATGAGTGCCAGTTATTTGTGTGTCATCACTGGCACCCCCTTCCTCTAGGTTTATTATACTCCCTTGCTCAAACTCAGAGATTGAATCAGAGCACTGTACTTGCTGCGCATCCTCAAGCAGCATGTCACTCTCATTGTAGTCAAACAATTCAGCTTACTCCTCCGTGTGTGATAGCGAGGCTACGGCAGGAGTAGCTGTGGACATGGAGGCTGCATTAGATGCTTTGGCAGCTGAGGTGGACTGTAAAGCACTAGAAGCCTGGCTGGCAGAGGACTCGGAAGATGAGGATGGCCTGGTTAGCCAATCCACCAAGTCCTCTGTATGTTGCTGCTGCTTAAGACGGCCAGCACCAGTTAGAAAGGACAAGCGTGCCCCTGCAGAGGATGCACCACGTCCACCACGACCAGAGGCATAGCCTCCCGACACAGGGGCTGCTTGCCCTCTTATCTGTGTCTGGGAGCGTTTGCCTGTCCTTTTTGTTCTTTCAGACATGGTGAGTGATATATAGATTAATATGTACAGAACTCTGATTCAACTCTGGTATAAATATTTAAAGAACTCTGGTATAACTCATTGAGACACACTGATAGATCACCTCAATTCACAAATGTTTTGTAGAAATTAGTGAGCCCCAAAATACTGCGTGGTACTGGATGTGTGACGAGACACAGATCACCTCAATTCCAAAATGTTTTGTAGAAATTTGTGACCCCCAAAATACTTGCTGGCAGTGACAAGAGACAGATCACCTCAATTCACAAATGTTTTAAAGAAATTAGTGAGCCCCAAAATACAGCGTGGTACTGGATGTGTGACGAGACACAGATCACCTCAATTCACAAATGTTTTGTAGAAATTAGTGAGCCCCAAAATAATGCGTGGTACTGGTTGTGTGACAAGAGACAGATCACCTCAATTCACAAATGTTTTAAAGAAATTAGTGAGCCCCAAAATACTGCGTGGTACTGGATGTGTGACGAGACACAGATCACCTCAATTCCCAAATGTTTTTTAGAAATTTGTGACCCCCAAAATACTGCGTGGTACTGGCTGTGTGACAAGACACAGATCACCTCAATTCACAAATGTTTTAAAGAAATTAGTGAGCCCCAAAAAGATTTGCTGGCACAGTGACAAGATCCAGAAGATCACCTCAATTTACAAATGTTTTAAAGAAAGTTGTAAACCCCAAAAAAACTTGCTGGCACAGTGACAAGACACACATCACCTAAATTCCCTGATATTTGGTAGAAATGAGACCCCCCCAGACACCTCCAGTAGCGTGGCAGACCGGCAGTAACAACACACAACTATCTCCTTTGAAATCTCCTCTGAAATGCGTGCAGCATCAGCGCGTGGAAACGTTATATAGTGTGCTGCGGGACTTAGCTCTGTGAGCCCATGATTGAGCCGTGATTGGCATAGTGTTGAACCAGTCTTGCACTGTCGGGTATATTACACAGAAAAGGAGAATTTTAAAATCGATGCTCGTAGCCATTTTGTTTTGAAAGACCGTTTTTCTCCAAAATTTCTCTAGGTTTAGAAATGAACGAGATTTTTTTTACAGAGTTCATTCCTGGGTGAAGTCTTTTATATTTTTTTTAAGAAGTGCCAGATGCGAAGGAACATAGAATGTTTGTATGTGATAAGGCTAGGTTTAAGTGCTAAGACGTGTCATAATTAAATTTATTGGTCTGTCTTATGTCTTAAAACAAAAGATATTTTGTCTTTTGGGTATAGGAATAAGAGTTAATATCTCTAATATAGATTTATATTTACTAAATATATGTTTATAATCAAGGTATATTTTATTATATTAACAGTAGGAAATATATATTCCAATAAATATTGTAGAAAGTATATAATTGGTAAATAATAAAATTTACTAAAGAATAGATTTTGTTGAGTTAACCAGAAAAGAATATAGCTGATAGGACTCTGAGTCAAAAGGGAGTAGGGATATAAATCAAAGATGACAGATGGAGACACTGTGTCTAAAGACTGGGAGAAGAGAAGGTCCTTTGTGTAGATTGAACTTTTGACCCGAGATAAGAGTATTAAAAAGAAAAGGTGGAATTAATTAAGAAGTGCAATACTGCCCTCTAGAGGATAGTAAATATATTAAAAATATTGCCCGTGACGTCAAATTGGCTATAATAAGCGGCAATGTTGGTTACAAGTCAGTCGGAGATTCCAGCAGTCAGACTCACACCGCAATGCATTCAGACGTCCAATACACATGACACTCTGAAGTGGGAGATTTCAGCAGACAGACTCACACCGCAATGCACTCAGACGTCCAGTACACATGACACTCTGAGAGTCGGAGATTCCAGCATTCACAGACTCACACTGCAATGCATTAGACATGACACTCTGAGAGTCCAAGATTCCAACACTCAGACTCACACCACGATGCAGGCAGATCCCAAGACATGAGGCAATCAAGATTCTCACAAAATTTCTGACTCTCACCAAATCTCTAACTCACATGCATTGATTATCTGATCGATAATCTTCACACATTCCAAAAATTAATACATCAGGAATTCCAAGGCAGACTTATCAACATCCAAATTGGACAGGTAATGTATGAAATAAGGAATTAATGTAAATATATATTTGTAGAGATTCTTGCAACGTAGACTGAGACTTCTCGGATACGGTTAAATCCAAATTCTAAGTATTTTCTATTCTGCAGATAGAAATATGAAGAAGTGGATATAAGGATTTATTCCTAAAAGAAATGTTGTAAGATTGATACCAATATATATATTGAATTTGGAAATTACTGTGATTAAAATTAATAAGCAAGGAATTATATAACTACAAAATAAAAAGCAAAAGATTAGAAGTTTAATTCTCGAGATTAGGGGAGGATTCACTAAATAAGTTTTTATTACTTATCATTAAATTAGCTCATCTTTTGTTGATCCATGTAGCATAGAGATATAGATATATATCTATAAGAGCTGGCTGGTTAAACATTGTTTGCTGGGAAATGCATGTTGTATTAAGCAGAAATGTTTATTAACCATTTGTGTATTAGTTACTAACTGATAAGGTAAATGATATTAATCATATATGCAGTTACTAACCGGAGATACATATATTGTGAAGCTAGTTTTTATATGCTGATGGATTGTGGTTTATAAATTTTTGTTTATGATATGAGATTTGAAACTTTTTTGTATACGTAATAAATATATATATATTTTTATCCGATTATTGATTAATGTATTTTTTAAAGCAAAACACAGACAATTAAAAGAATTCAGGATAATTTCTAAGAAATATAAACGATTGATATTTGTGTCTCGTATAAGTTTCTTATGAAATAATAATCCCTGATATATTGGAGGCAACTGCCGAGGTAGGTCCAGTAGGTCCAATATAGACATATTGGAGGCTTGGCTGATAAGTCCAATATATATAAACGTGTTGTATTCACGTGCAGAGATTATATCCGACAGCACCAGACCTGTGGTCAGGTGCAAGGCTGTAGCCAATTACGAGCTTCAGGCCAGTGGGAAAATGCATTGTGGTCCATTGTGGTCGAACATGTGGCGAACACCCGGAAATGTTCGGTGTTCGCGATCTCATCGAACAGGCCAAGTTCGGGTCGAACCCTGAACCGTCCGAACCTGAACCGCTCATCCCTATTAGGCACTAGTACTGCGCTACTGTATATGGTGAGAATTGGCGCACACCAGTAGCAACAGGAGGCAAACAGAACAGGTACACAGAGAGAATAATCAAATGGCAGGCAAAGCCGGCAACAGATCGGGTCCTCAGAACAAGCAGGGTCAGTAACAAGTATACAAACTGATTTGGTAAGCTAGCAATGCGGGAATGAAACTCCACGGCAAGGCAAGGTGTACCGCACGCGCTCCTGATTTAAAGGTCCCGGCGGCTCAGCATCATCACGCCGCGCCCTGCCCCCGGATCACTCACAGCTGCACCGGGTGCCGCCGGAGCTCCTGCCATTCGGCCAGCTGGCAGCACCATGCGTCCAGGGCCCCCCCGATCGCCACCCGGGGCCCTGGATGTCACAATATTACAATCCAAATGCAAACGGGTTAAGTAACCAAATTTGTAAGAAGAATAATTAATGCAACATAGGATTCCGCACACTGCCGGGCAGCACCTCTACAGTATAATTAATGCAGCATATGAATTGTCACACTGCCGGGCAGCACCTTTACAATATAATAATACAGCATATGAATCCTCACACTGCCGGGCAGCACCTCTACAGTCTGATCCTAGCTTTAACGAGAAGATATGTTATTAGTGTAGCGGGGAAGTCGGCTGCGCATTTTGCATTGCTAATTAAAGAGACTGGAGTATTGCTTGTTGTGTTAAGCTCGAGTAGCTACGAAATTGTGAGTTGCGGTCACTGGGGACGGTTGGGTAAGCGAGCGAGTGGCGGATTGTTGTCCGCGTAGTCATTATCTGGGTCTAGGATAGGCTGATAGTGGGTTGCTTAGCATAGTGTTCAGGGGAACTGGTGGCAGCGTAACTAATAGAATAAGAAAGTGGGCACAGGGATTGTGGGAAACGTAGTCACTACCCAATTCAAGAGAAGATTGGTACAGCGTTGCAATCCTGGGACCACTTTATTGCGCTCTACGTGCCTGTTGCGAGAGAAAGTTGCGGGGACGGATAGGTAAGCGAGCTCGCAGGGAATGTTATCCACGCAGTCATTATCTGGGTCTAGAATAGACAGATAGCGGCTTAACCCAGCGTCTTTCGCAGCAGCGCGCGTACTTTCCTTGACAGGAGGCTGCGCTTGTTTGTGGATCCAGGAATCAGGTGAGTATTAGAAAGAAAAAAAAAGGTTTTATTTTATGTTCCAGGGGACATTTAAAGATGTCCTCGATTTTTTTAAAATAAAAAATGTGTCGCCTTACCTTAGCCTGGTGGTCAGTGGGGGCTCCCTGGATCCTGGTTGTGGGGGGGGGGGGTCTGCCGAGGCTCCCTCCCTGCGCCACCTCTCTGCCACATGCACCCGGCTGGCCAGTCCGCACAGTCACAGCTCTGTCATCCTGCAGCCGCATGCTCCTCAAGGGGTCCTTGGGAGGCCCGGCGGGCTGCCCTCTACAGTGCCTGATTAGAGGGCCTCATCTGCCTGATGTTTTAGCAACAAGAATGTTTTCTCCCATAGGCTTCAATGTTAAAAATGTTCCCGTTTTAATTCAATATCTAATAAACTGTTGCTTATAATATTCTGCAGTAAAGAGTCGCTTTACGTTTAGATTTTTTTAAAAATATAAAAAAAATTATTTTTATTTTTTTCGAACTTTTTGCGAACGGCCTGAAAAGTTTGAAGTTCGCCGAACGGGCAATGTTCGAATTGAACTCATGTTCGGATCGAACCGCCAGCCCATCCCTACTATTGTCAGGTTTAATACCTTTCAGGTTATGAGCCCGATATGCAGGTCTCGGGGATGCACACAGTTCGTGGGAGAGGAGAATCACACAGGAGGGCTGCGGGACAGGACACAATGGAGCTCACAGGTTGGCTGAGGGTGATGGGGAAAGCAGTCCTTCTGTCCAGGTATGAAGATAGGATAGTTACTCCTGGGAGAGCACAGCGGGATTAGGGAGGTTGGATGGATGGTTGCTCCTGGGATAAAACACAGCGGGTCTTGAGGGGAAACACGATTGGTCTAGGACAGGGGTCTGCAACCTTTTTGACATAAAGAGCCACTTGGACCCGTTTCCGAATGGAAAAAAAAACTGGGAGCCGCAAAACCATTGCGACATTTAAAACAAATCTAACACTGCATATATTGTTTCTTACCTTAATGCTATATACAGGATCGTGCAGTCAGCTGTCAATCTGAAGAAAAAAAAGACTTTTTCACTTAACAATGTAAAACCCCAGCTCACACATGGATTTGCCCCAGCTCATGGATTTGCCCCAGCTCATGGATTTGCCCCCCAGCTCACACATGGATTTGCCCCAGCTCATGGATTTGCCCCAGCTCACACATGGATTTGCCCCAGCTCATGGATTTGCCCCCAGCTCACACATGGATTTGCCCCAGCTCATGGATTTGCCCCCCAGCTCACACATGGATTTGCCCCAGCTCATGGATTTGCCCCCAGCTCACACATGGATTTGCCCCAGCTCATGGATTTGCCCCAGCTCACACATGGATTTGCCCCAGCTCATGGATTTGCCCCAGCTCACTCATGGATTTGCCCCCAGCTCATGGATTTGCCCCAGCTCACACATGGATTTGCCCCAGCTCATGGATTTGCCCCAGCTCACTCATGGATTTGCCCCAGTTAGCTCATGGATTTGCCCCCAGCTCATGGATTTGCCCCCAGCTCACACATGGATTTGCCCCAGCTCATGGATTTGCCCCAGCTCACTCATGGATTTGCCCCCAGCTCATGGATTTGCCCCAGCTCGCTCATGGATTTGCCCCAGTTAGCTCATGGATTTGCCCCCAGCTCACACATGGATTTGCCCCAGCTCGCTCATGGATTTGCCCCAGTTAGCTCATGGATTTGCCCCCAGCTCACACATGGATTTGCCCCAGCTCATGGATTTGCCCCAGCTCACTCATGGATTTGCCCCCAGCTCATGGATTTGCCCCAGCTCATGGATTTGCCCCAGCTCATGGATTTGCCCCAGCTCATGGATTTTCCCCAGCTTACACATGGATTTGCCCCAGCTCATGGATTTGCCCCAGCTCACTCATGGATTTGCCCCCAGCTCATGGATTTGCCCCAGCTCATGGATTTGCCCCAGCTCACTCATGGATTTGCCCCAGTTAGCTCATGGATTTGCCCCCAGCTCATGGATTTGCCCCCAGCTCACACATGGATTTGCCCCAGCTCATGGATTTGCCCCAGCTCACTCATGGATTTGCCCCCAGCTCATGGATTTGCCCCAGCTCGCTCATGGATTTGCCCCAGTTAGCTCATGGATTTGCCCCCAGCTCACACATGGATTTGCCCCAGCTCGCTCATGGATTTGCCCCAGTTAGCTCATGGATTTGCCCCCAGCTCACACATGGATTTGCCCCAGCTCGCTGATGGATTTGCCCCAGTTAGCTCATGGATTTGCCCCCAGCTCACACATGGATTTGCCCCCAGCTCACTCATGGATTTGCCCCAGCTCATGGATTTGCCCCAGCTCATGGATTTGCCCCAGCTCATGGATTTGCCCCCAGCTCATGGATTTGCCCCCCAGCTCATGGATTTTCCGCAGCTCGCTCATAGATTTGCCCCAGCTAGCTCATGGATTTGCCCCCAGCTCTCACCTGGATACTTGCCCCAGGCAGCTCCGGCGGGGGTTGAGGGGACCCAGATGCCGGGCAGCGCGGGAGCGCCTGCCCGGTCTTGAACAGTCCGTCCTGTGAAGTGGATGCGGCTGTGTGCGTGCGCAGCCGGTCACATGGTCCGGCCAGTCAGGTGGTACAGAGACTCAGTACCACCTGATTAGCCGGACCACGTGACCGGCTGCGCACGCACACAGCCGCACCACTTCACAGGACGGACTGTTCAAGACCGGGCAGGCGCTCCCGCGCTGCCCGGCATCTGGGTCCCCTCAACCCCCGGGCCAGTTTTAGGGGCGCGAATGCGCCCCTAACAAAACTGCGCCCGGGGCCACGGCCCCCCCAGCTCCCCCCACGCTACGCAAAGGGAGGGAGCTGCGGGAGCCGCGGAAAAAGTGAAAGAGAGCCGCATGCGGCTCCGGAGCCGCGGGTTGCCGACACCCGGTCTAGGAGCAGGGGAACACAGTGGATAGGTAGGGTGATGTCAAGTTTCTCTGGAGCTTGTATAGCTGGTCTTGTTCATAGGAACAGGAGACAACAATGAAGCATTGGACAGAGGGGGTGTGGAGCCTTTATTGATTAGGCACAGGGGTGTGTCATGTAACCTGTGGTGTGTGTGTGGTTTTAACTGTTTAATACTGGTGCTGAGCAGAAGGGCAGCACCTTTCATGCAGCCGCCACTTGCATGGAATATCACAGGAATGGACAGTACCCCCCTCTTTAGAATCGCACTCTGGGCGATGAAGTGACCGGAACTCCAGCCTGGGTACGCATCTTTCTTTGGCGTCTTCTGGTGTTAGCCTTGGAGCTTTTACTGATCACCTCGGGAGTCTCACTCTGGGTCACGTCACTGGTTGGCAGGTCATTTGCATTTTCTGATGTGCCATCAGAGGTCAGAGGATGCAACGGGGTCTTTGGTACACACTGGAGGTCTGCCAGATCTAGAGCACGGCTGTAGACAGTAGCCAAGGTGTCCCGTACCTGTACCACCAAGGAATGATGGTTGCCCTGGATGTCCTGCACAGTACGGATGAGGGATTCCATCTGGGTTGCCAGGGTGGTGACCGCAGAAGCGATCACCAGGACGTCACTGGATGAGTCCGTATCTCCAGGGACTGGTACGGTAGATGTGGTGGTTTCTTCCACGGTGGGTACACGTTCTGGAGGTAGGGGGTCCATGGAATGTTCATTAGGAGTAATATGTCCACTCCGAGTGGCTATGGGAGGAACGCTGGTAGCACTGGCTATCAAGTGCTGCCTGGGAATGATAGGTGTCACAGCAGGTTCACAATCATTGGAGTCTTCAGAGTCCCAGACCCCTGGCGCAGATTCATATATGGGGTGCCAGGATGACAGATCTCACTAGTAGTAGTGAGTACTGGGAGTTGCAGTGGTCAGCGCCATAATTGATCTCCTGGATTGGTGTTCAGCTTCACGGAGTTTCAGTGCCTTCTCAAAACACACCAGGTCCTCTATACAGACTACTGTTCCATCAGAAGCGTACACACAGTCTGGAGGTAGGGGCTCTTGAGGAACAGTTGTAGCACTGGCCACAATGTGCTGCCTGGGAGTGATGGATTCACCAATATCGGAGTCTTCAGTGTCCCAGACTCCTGGCGCATATTCATAGATCGGGTGACAGAATGACAGATCTCGCTGGTAGGGAGTACTGGTAGCACTGGCCATAATGTGCTGCCTGGGAGTGATGGGTGTGCTGATTGAAGTCAGAGCGGTCTCCATTTCCATAGGAGGATCAGACTCCTCAGACACTGGGTACTCTTGCTCCATAGAATCAGACTCCAGAAATTCTGTGGGTTCTGTCTCCATGGGCAGTACTTCATCCTCATCCTCCTCAGAGCTAGCCTCCAGGGACACCGAACCTCTGGGCAGGGATGGACTGACAAATCGGGCACTGCCCGAGGGCCTGCAGGTCAGTAGGGGCCCGGTTTGGGGCGACACTGTGGGCCCACACTGATTTCTTCGAATGATGGTAGGGAGAAATTAAAATGCAGCCAGCGGCGCACTCGGAAAATGCTGCGGTGGCGCCTGCGCGACCCCCTCATGTGACGTGTCACATGAGGGGCGGCGCCAGTGCAACGTGCCTGCTCCAGTTGCAGGCACGCTGCAGGTGCCACCGTGGCGTTTTCCAGGTGCGTCGCTGGCTGCATTTTAATTTCTCCCTATGATCATCAGAGGAAACCGGCAGGGGCCCACAGTGTGGCCCCCAAACCGGGCCCCTACTGACCCGCGGGCCCTCAGAGCAAGTGAGAACCCAGGGGGCAATATATATCCATGAGTGATCTGCTGGGGGCAATATATCTGATGGGGGCAATATATATCCATGAGTGATCTGCTGGGGGCAATATATATCCATGTGTGATCTGCTGGGGGCAATATATATCCATGTGTGAGCTGCTGGGGGCAATATATATCCATGTGTGAGCTGCACATTACTGGGGGTTTTATTGCTGTGGATTCTGATTTGCTCATACAGACTGCACATTACTGAGTTTTATTGCTGTGGAGCTCTGTGATATGCTCATACACTGCATATTACTGTGGGTTTTATTGCTGTAGATTCTGTGATACGCTCATACACACTGCATATTCCAGTGAGGTTTATTTCTGTGGAGCTCTGTAATGTGCAGTGTGTCAGGATTGTACAGTATCTTTTAAAGTGATGGTCAGTTTCCCACATTTTCCACAGAGACTTTGTGCTGTGGCGCAGCCTTAGCTGCAATGAGTGGGTGATGGCTGCTGCAGCAGTGCAGTGGCCATCTGTAAGTATGGAGGGGGGCACAATTCGCTGCTGGGTCCAAGTGGATTTTCAAAAAGGTTATTTGTAGGAGTTCAGAAATAAATTCTTTAGCACAATAATGTACATGTGGGTGTTGTGTTGTAGGGAGTGAGTTTTTTTTGCGAGCATGGCCTCTTGTGGATGCGGAACAAGGGGGGCCCCATGACCTCCTATTGCCCGGGGGCCCCATTACTTGTCAGTCCACCCCTGCCTCTGGGTACCATGGGTATGGATCTTCCTGGGGCATGTTTCGGTGCAGGAGGTTTCCTGGGAGCTGGCTTGGGCACTTTCACAGGCTTTGGTGCATTAGCAGACCTGTGCCTAGGTGCAGGCACGGTAGCTTTCACCAGTTGGGGCGGCGGTGCAGGCTTGGTCATCTTACCAGGCTTAGTCACTGCAGCAGGCTTGGGTATTGCTGCAGGCTTAGGCCCTGGTGCAAGCCTGGTCTCTTCACGCGGGGACAGCGTGATCTTGACACGGTGCGTACTTCTTGGCATAGGGGTTTTTGCAGACAGACTGCTTCCTGCTCATACTCTCTCCTGACAGCAGCACAGGGGGAGGGAGAAACACATACACACTGCAGTACAGAGCCGCGTTCAATACCTCGGCCGCTGCAAGTGCTAACTTAGCAACTTGCCATTAAATGCCGTTCAACCGCTCAGCGCTCAGCAGTGCTAACCTAGCACTTGCCTTGACCCGAGGAGATGCTTTGTGTTGCTGAGTGTGACGTATTAAAGATGGCCACCGCCATGAAGCAAGTAACAATGCCGTACAGCAAGATGGCCGCCGCCACCAAGCAAGTAATAATTCCGTACAGCAATGTTAATTTTGATATTTTTGTTCACCCAAGCACAAAATATTTATTTATTATTTCCCCCTGCACATAGACATATATTACAGTTCAATTTATATATTGTTTCAGAAGTAAACATAACGTTTATTCATTAAAAACTATCATTTGTGGTGTGTGCATACAAAACGGATTGTGCTGACTGCTTTTATTTATCATATTTTGTCTGAGTGATCCGAAAAACAATCTGAATTTTTCATTAAGAAATCGGCCATTTTGGATTCAAAATTCGCATCCAAAGCGTTCAATGACCCTGCTGCAGCAAACTGAATTGCTGCGCTGCAGCAATTCAGCAGCTGCTGAGGTATTGAACGGGCCTCAGGTTTACATCTCCTACAGTCTCAGTGTGTACAGACAGTGTGTAGCTCTCTACCCCAGTTCTTACAGGAGTTCTAAATGCACGAGATGTACCTGCAGTCCAGGGCTCTGCACAGACAGAAAATGATGTGGAGGCAGCCCACAGGGAGGAGGGAGGCAGCTGGAGGAGCCCTAGGACCTCTGGCACCGCAGCCGCCGACTTGAATTGCATCCCGACAACAGAACACCAGCAGCAGGGTGTGACTCAGAGCGTGTGAGGATGTCTCACCTTCCCACTGCTCCTGCAACTAGTCACTGCCTCTTCAGGGTCTCTTGCGACACACAGACCAACGGAAGCTGCTGGAGACACGTGACTCCCGAGTCCACGCCAAAAATAAAAAAAAAACACAACGGCCCCAGGACCGGCCCGACAATGGTGCAGAGCAGTGACAGAAATTCGGGGGCGGCAAATTTCAGCCCCCGGCACCGCTGCTGCGCTCTGCACTATTTTTTTATGCGGCGGCGGCAGATCGTGCGGCCGCCGCGTTCGTTCCTTCAACGAGCGGCAGCCACATGAGTATCTGTCGCTCACCTGAGATCCATCCACCAGCCTGCCGCGATCGAGATCACGTGATCTTGTGAGATCGCGGCAGGCTGGAGGGTGGATCCCAGGCGAGCGGCAGATACTCGGAACGCGGCGGCCGCAGGAACTGCCCGTTGGAGGGGCCTGGCAGAGGTGAGCCTGGGGACAAATATATTCATGAGTGAGCCTGGGGGCAAATCTATCCATGAGGGAGTCTGGGGCCAAATCTATCCATGAGGGAGTCTGGGGCCAAATCTATCCATGAGGGAGTCTGGGGCCAAATCTATCCATGAGGGAGTCTGGGGCCAAATCTATCCATGAGGGAGTCTGGGGGCAAATCTATCCATGTGTGAGCCTGGGGGCAAATCTATACATGTGTGAGCCTGGGGGCAAATCTATCCATGTGTGAGCCTGGGGGCAAATCTATCCATGAGTGAGCCTGAGTGAGCCTGGGGGCAAATATACCCATATGTGAGCTGGGGCAATATACCTATTTGTGGGCACTGCTGTGTATGTGACGCTGGGCACTGCTGGGTATGTGACGATGGCTCAGTTATATACACCTCACATTACTGTATCACAGAGCTCCACAGCAAGAAAATTCTAATGTACGGTGTGTAGGAGTGTTTGAATTTTATTGCTGTGGCGCACTGTGATACGCTCATACACGCTGCGTTTTTTTTTGGGGGGGCAGCATTTCATCCTTCGCTCCAGGCAGCATAATGTCTTGGGCCGGCCCGGGGGACGTTTGCCCCCCGGCCCAGTCCGCCCTTGGTGGATAGGTAGGGCGATGGCAGGTTTCTCTGGAGCTTGTATAGCTGGTCTTCTTCATAGGAACAGGAGACAACAATGAAGCGTTGGACAGAGGGGGTGTGGAGCCTTTATTGATTAGGCACAGGGGTGTGTCATGTAACCTGTGGTGTGTGTGTGGTTTTAACGGTTTAATACTGGTGCTGAGCAGAAGGGCAGCACCTTTCATGCAGCCGCCACTTGCATGGAATATCACAGGAATGGACAGGTATGGTCCTGACAGCTAAACGACGGAGCAATAAAACTCAGACAGGGTTATCCAAAGAGATTCGAAAAGTCACCGCACGTTCGGTGACTTTTCGTTCTCTTCAATTCGGTTCCTTTTGCCGATTGCATTTCGGTGACCCTGCGGTGTATTCAGCAAAGAGCACAGGGTCCCCGAATTGCAGGGAAACGCTGCCGAAAACCTGACGAACACTAACCGAATGCATGCTGAAAACAAGCAAAAACATCTGGATTAACCTTCGAAAAAGCCGAACAGGAGCCGAACAGGAGCCGAACATGAGCCGAATCACACAGAGCCGAAGCAGCTGTGACGTAGAGGAGGCAGTGAATAAATTAGAAAAACCATTTGTATGAATCTGGGAAAAAGAAACGCTGTTTGCAAAGAAACTACTGAGCGAAAATGTCTGAAATTTTCACAGGAGGTCCAGGGAATGATAATAAAGAGGGCTGTTACAAAAAAAATAAGTAAACTGAAAAAAAAAAAAAAAAAATCGGACTTTTTAGAAAAAAAAAAAAAATCTGAAAAATGCTTAAAGTATCCTAAAAAATCTATAAATACAGAGACTTTTTGCTGCAGAATTTTATAATGAACGGTTTATTAGATATTGAATTAAAACGGGAATATTTTTAACATTGAAGTCTATGGGATTCTCCTGAATAAATTTGCCGAATGAAACCACCGAATGGCAGGACATTAGGGGAACCTTTCACTGCTGGTTTGTGTTCTCTGAATAGCCGAAGCAGTGCATTTTCATGGGGATTTCACTGCCCTCGAACAGGAACCGAACAGGCACCGTATGTGCAGGCAATTCGCCAGGATTTGGCGAATTGCCTGCTCTCTGGATAGCCGAATGGCCAGGAAAGGTAACCGAACGCTGATTTTCAGCATTCGGTTACCTTTCTCAAGCAATTCGGATCTCTTTGGATAACCCTGAGAATAAAGTGCCGCGTGTGTGATTTTGGGTATTTCATTCATCCTGATTCCTGACACACATCACAAGTAATCTGAATTAATGTCATGAGCAAATGATGGACTATAGAGATGTGCAATTCGTTTCGAATCGAAATTCGGACGAAATTTACCACTTTCGTATTTCGGGAGAATTTCCAAAAACAAAAAAAAACAAAAACCCGACCATCTGAAAATTTTGGATCGATTATTCGGATCAATTCGGTGATTCGGATCAGTTGGTTTCTCGTTTTTTTGTGAGTTATTTTTTTTTTATTGCTTATTTAAGAATGGGAAGTAGATTACTACCAATAGAATGAAAGTTTATTTACTTATTTATTTATTTTTAGGCATTTTTTGGGTGAAATTTTAGGTTTCCTAACTTTTTTAAAGAAACAAGGCTTTTTAGCCCATAGGTTTCAATGCAGCATATGAATCCGCACACTGCCGGGCAGCGCCTCTCTGCAGTATAATTTATGCAGCATATGAATCCGCACACTGCTGGGCAGCACTTCTCTGCAGTATAATTAATGCAGCATATGAATCCGCACACTGCTGGGCAGCACCTCTCTGGGGTATAATTGGGGAATTTTCCTAGTCCATGACGGAAAGTTCTAATTTTAATAAGGACTCGGAGGCGAGTATTTTGCCATCTCTTTGCTGCTGTGAAGAAAGTAAAGAAAGAGTTAACAATATAAAAAACAAACTTCCCCAACAACAGGGGATAAGCACACCCCACACCCTCTCCCAGCCAATCAATATAGTCCCGCCCATATATAGACTCCTCCTCTTTCTTTGCAATCCAGAAGTCAGAATCTCCAGGACGAGACGCAGCTACCCAATGGGGAAGCGTAGAAGCCAAACATGGCCGGGTGTGTGGAAGCCACAAAAAATGCCATCAAGGCAGGACGATCAGCGCGAAGCTGAAAGAGAAAACAAACACGGGTCGTGATTAGAACCGAACCATCACCCACGTGCAACGCAAGCGCACAGGCGATAAAACACAGTAGATCGCAAAGGCAAAAAGTTTATTCAGTAACATGCGCGCATAACGTAGCGGAGTACAACGCAAGAGCGCAGGTGATAAAGCACAGGAGATTGCAGAGGCGAAAAGTTTATTTAGCAACACGCGTGCACAACGTACCGCATTACAACGCAAAGCGCAAGCGCGCTCAGGAAAGAAGACACGGACAAACCACACAATGTTTATTGTTTAATCAAAAGAGAAACAAACGGGAGGGAATCCAGGAGGGGAAAATACTCGCATCCGAGTCCTTATTAAAATTAGAACTTTCTGTCATGGACTAGGAAAATTCCCCAATTTTACCACAGGACTCGGAGGCTCCTATTTTGCCAATTCAAAGCTGATCAATAACAGTCCCTGTCCAGTGTCTTATGGGACGTATGTAGAAAAGGCGAGCAGTAGACTCACTGGACCAGTCAGCAGAGCGCATAATGTCTTCCAGTCTACAACCAGCAGCTACCGCCGAGGAGGCCATAGCGGCACGGACCGAATGGGCCCCAAAGGAGGCGGCATCCACCCCCGTCAGACCCAGTAACCAGCGCACCCAACGCGCCAATGTCGATGAAGACACGGGCCGATGGGAAACATGGAACGACAGAAACAGAGGAGAAACCGGAGCAACTCAGAACCCCATCAAGCGGTTCTCGTAGACCCTGAGGCAGCGAACCGGGCACAATAACGGCCGATCAGGATAGGCCGGAAAAAAAACAGAAGAAATGGACGTCTTGGTACGTCTAGCCACGTCAAAACCAACACCATCAGGACTGAAGGAGCGAGAAAGATAGTCCAGTGCCCGAACATCTCCGACTCGCTTACAAGAGAGCAAACAGAACAGCATTACCAGTTTCGCTGATAACTGCCGCAGGGACAGATCTCCATTGTCCAGCCAATCCTCCAGGAAACGGAGTACCAGGGAAACATCCCACACCACAGAATACTGAGGAGGGGGGGTCGTTCGAAACGAGCACCACGCAACAGACGGCAGACCAAATGGTGTTGCCCCAAGGCCACACCAGTGAAGCCCACATGGCCAGCGGAAAGAGCCGAGCGATAGACGTTCAGCGTGCGGAAAGCCAGACCAGAGTCAAACAAAACCATCAGGAAATCCAAGACCGTGCTCAGAGGGGCTGAAACGGGATCTTGACACCGTCCCACACACCAAGTGGACCACCTGACCCAGGCAGATTTGTACACTCCCCGGGTTCCGGGGGCCCATGCCTGTAAGAGCAGCTCACCAGCCCAGACCGAAATGTCTTGGCTTTGCCAGGCAAACCGGAAACCAGCCACGCCAGCAGGTCCAGGTTGCCGTCCGATACCAGGGGGTGAGGTGAACCCTCCGCGTCCATGAGGAGATCCGGTCGCCGGGGTAGAATCCTGGGTGCGTCGATCGCGATCTCCAGAGGGGCCGGGATCCAAGGTTGAGCCGTCCAGAACGGGGTAACCAACACCGGGGTCGCCAGTTGAGTCCTGATCTGCATCACTGTTTGAGCAATCAGGGCGAACGGAGGGAATGCATAGTGGCGCACCCCTGACCAATCCTGAAGGAAGGCATCCATGCCCAATGCATCCGGGTCCGGTCTCCAGCTGAAGAACTCCCAAAGGTGAGTGTTCAACATCAAAGCAAACAAATCCCATCTCAGGGGTCCCCAGAGTGAGTGAATGTTTTCAAACACTGAAGGTGGTATCCGCCAGTCCCCTGGATCCGACAGGTTCGATAGGCCCGGAATAAACTGGGCCTGAACCCAGAGGTCGTGTTGGAGACAGTATTGCCAAAACTCCGTTGCCATGAGAGCTAGCAGTTCCGATCGAGGACCTCCCATGGCGTTTATGTAGCGTACCGCCGGGAAATTGTCCAGTCGTAGGATGATCCAGCGATGTGAGGAGTTCCTCGTGAAACACCGAACAGCCCCTCCCAAAGTTCCAATACATTGATGTGACGGGTCCGTTCGGAGGGGGACCACCGACCCCCCCCCCGTCTCAACTGCAGAGAGATGATGCCCGGCAGTGTGCCGATTCATATGCTGCATTAATTATACTGCAGAGAGGCGCTTCCCCGCAGTGTGTGGATTCATATGCTGCATTAATTATACTGCAGAGAGGCGCGTCACAGCAGTGTGTGGATTCATATGCTGCATTAATTATACTGCAGAGAGGCGCGTCACAGCAGTGTGTGGATTCATATGCTGCATTAATTATACTGCAGAGAGGCGCGTCACAGCAGTGTGTGGATTCATATGCTGCATTAATTATACTGCAGAGAGGCGCGTCACAGCAGTGTGTGGATTCATATGCTGCATTAATTATACTGCAGAGAGGCGCGTCACAGCAGTGTGTGGATTCATATGCTGAATTGAAAACTATCAGGGTTATCCAAAGAGATTCGAAAAGTCACCGCACGTTCGGTGACTTTTCGTTCTCTTCAATTCGGTTCCTTTTGCCGATTGCATTTCGGTGACCCTGCGGTGTATTCAGCAAACACCACAGGGTCCCCGAATTGCAGGGAAAAGCTGCCGCAAACCTGACGAAAAGTAACCGAATGCACGCTGAAAACAAGCAAAAACATCTGGATTAACCTTCGAAGAGGAGCCGAACATGAGCCGAAAAGGAGCCGAATCACACAGAGCCGAAGCAGCTGTGACGCAGAGGAGGCAGTGAATAAATTAGAAAAACATTTGTATGAATCTGGAAAAAGAAACGCTGTTTGCAAAGAAACTACTGAGCGAAAATGTCTGAAATTTTCACAGGAGGTCCAGGGAATGATAATAAAGAGGGCTGTTACAGAAAAAAATAAGCAAACTGAAAAAAAAAAAAAATCGGACTTTTAATTTTTTTTAAAAATTCAGAAAAATGCTTAAAGTATCCTAAAAAATCTATAAATAAAGAGACTTTTTGCTGCAGAATTTTATAATGAACGGTTTATTAGATATTGAATTAAAACGGGAATATTTTTAACATTGAAGCCTATGGGATTCTCCTGAATAAATTTGCCGAATTAACCACCGAATGGCAGAGCATTAGGGGAACCTTTCACTGCTGGTTTGTGTTCTCTGAATAGCCGAAGCAGTGCTTTTGATGGGGATTTCACTGCCCTCGAACAGGGACCGAACAGGCACCGTATGTGCAGGCAATTCGACAGGATTTGGCGAATTGCCTGCTCTCTGGATAGCCGAATGGCCAGGAAAGGTAACCGAACCCTGATTTTCAGCGTTCGTTACCTTTCTCAAGCAATTCGAATCTCTTTGGATAACCCTGTATGGGTTAAAAAGCCTTGTTGCTTTAAAAAAAATTAGGAAACTTTAAATTTCCCCCAAAAAAATTATATCCTAAAACAATTAAGCAATAAAAACCGAAATAACTCATAAAAAACCCGAAAAGAAACCAACTGATCCAAATCACCCGAAATGATCCGAATCACAACTATCCGAAAACGAAAGAAACTGTCCGAAATGAAAATAAACATGCAGAAAAAAAACACAAAATGAAACGAAAGGAAAAAAAAAAGTCATGCACATGCCTAATATTGCACTATCTCCATTTACAATCAGGTCTCTTCACTAAAGGGTGAAGTCTGGAGAAATGGCAGGAGGAAAGAACAATCTAGACCAAATAGCTGATTTGAGAAGGGAGATAAAGGGGAGAATTTTCTGGTTTGGCTATTTTGACCTAGAATTTTCACTTATCCTGCTAATTCCCAGACTTCACCCTTTAGTGAATAGACCTGATTGTTTTACAAAAAAACCGAACACTTTGCAGATTTCTCAATAAATATAATGCAATTATAAAAAAAGGACTATACTGATGTGTGACTTGATAAACAAAGTTAATCATTCCACACTTTCTGGAGCGTCTCTGCTGCTGCATAACAATCCCCGAAGAAAAGTGAGAAGATAAAGCAACAGTTTAAGAAATCACAGGGCCCCTTTCAACACGTGAATCTGCCAAAACAATGGGAACATTTGGAGCTTGAAGAAAAGTCTGGGGATTTGCAGCTTTTTTTTTTTTTTTTTTTTAACCCTTATTATCCAGGGGTTAAGCCCTGCAAGTTTATTTGAGAAAGGATTTTACCAGGAAGGATACATTGTGATTTCTCTCGTTTTCAAGTACCGTATTTTTCGCTCCATAAGACGCACTTTTCTCCCCCCAAAAAGTGGGGGGAAAAGTGGGTGCGTCTTATGGAGCGAATGCCCCATGATATGCCTCAGCTCACCTGCCGCCGCCGCCACCGCGTTAGGCTCCCTCTGAGCGTGCGTCCGGCAGCAAGGAGCTTGGGCACTCACCTGGGGAGCCACGTGACCGCGATCTCGCGAGATCACGGTCACGTGGCTCCCCCAGGCGAGTGCCCAAGCTTCCGGACGCACGCTGAGAGGGAGCCTAACGTGGCTGCGGCTGCGGCGGCAGGTGAGCTGAGGCATATCCATGAGCTGCTGGGGCATATCCATGAGCTGCTGGGGCATATCCATGAGTGAGCTGGGGCATATCCATGAGTGAGCTGGGGCATATCCATGAGTGAGCTGGGGCATATCCATGAGTGAGCTGGGGCATATCCATGAGTGAGCTGGGGCAGTATATCCATGATCTGGGGCAGTATATCTATGATCTGGGGCAGTATATCCATGATCTGGGGCAGTATATCCATGTGCTGGGGGGCATATCCATAAACTGGGGGACAGTATCCATGAGCTGGGGCAGTATATCCATGAGAGGAGCTGGGGCAATATCCATTATTGAAGGAGGAATGGGTTGGCGGAAAATAGTTTGTATTAAAAGATTATGCAACTTGAACTGATATAGTTAAGAAAGTTCTCAAAGGGTTAACCTGAGCAGTGTGCAAAGCCCTGAACCGTGTGCAAAAGAAGTTTGTCCAGGTGTCCAGCAAGCAAGACCCCTCAGGGCATGAGCCGAAACCAGGATTCCTGAATAGATTCGAGGGAACGGCCGCTAATGAGATTCTGGTCTTTTATCTGTTATCTGTAAATCTATACTACCAACTGAAAGGTTACACGTGTCATCGGGGGCTATAAAATGTATATGCAAAAGTGCATCTGGACTCATTGCTGGTCATCCTGCCATGATGCCACTGAGTCTCGGTGAATAAATCCTGACTTCCTGAAGAATCTCTGTCTGGGTATTATTTCTCCGCCGCGGCACGAAATCCCTAAAATCTGATTCCTATTTCATTATCACACTATTTGATTTCAGAATATTTATTTTCCTGTTTTCCTCCTCTAAAAACTAGGTGCGTCTTATGGTCAGGTGCGTCTTATGGAGCGAAAAATACGGTATGTGGATGAACATATCATCCGGACCCTTTTATTAGGTACTTGCACCTCTCCTGTGGGTTCCCTCCTTTTATATTGTTATTTTTATTTTTTTTAAACTAGCCATGGTAACAAAACATAACAAAAGGAGTTATGTAAAATTATTTGAAATATATTATATTTAAAATATAAAATTAGATTTTTCCAGGTTTTAAGTAGTTTAAAAATATAATTACAGCTTTTATCTTGGTGGGGGTTTTCAATAAACAGTGAATTAATATATGTATCAAAAATAGTATATGGTAGTTATAAAAAAAACAAGCATATAGGGTAGCGCCCCATTCATCTTCAAATAGTATCCAGGGAATTTAAGTATAAACTTTAGGAAAATGCTACGTTTAAACCGTGGCAGCTGGAAAAAAGAAAAAAAAACATCAAGCAGTAACTGACAGCTATGCAGAGCGAATTTTCCCCTTTTTATCGGTTAGTTCTACGGTCATTTTACTATGTGATTTTAGAGCCTAGGCTATCTCATGCTTTATATTAGTTTTACGTCACTATACCTTTGACATGGACCGTTAGATAATCCTTTAGAAACCAGTTTGAGAGTTTTTCGGCTTCTCGACACAGGCCTTCGTCCTGAATGTATTCCAGAGAGAATGCTGGGATTCTTTCACCATATGTTAATTTCCTCACATAGAGCAGAACTGTACTGGACTTTGCTCAGTGCTGTGTTACAGACTTTGTTCCATTTTGCCCTTACTTAATCCTGCTGAGCGAAGCCGATACAAGGCTCCCCCTACTTTTTTTGACCTCTCCCCTCCCCCTCTCTCTCCATCCTTCCTTCTTCCTTTGTAATTAGTTTGGTATACAGTACGGATAGGAAAACCATTTTTCATTACTAGTCTGTCAGATTTGCCAAAAAGTGTTTATGCTGAGACTATATGGTTTAAACAGTCTTAGGCTAGGGTCAAACGAACGCATTATTCACAGCGACCGTCAAAAAGTGCGTCCGAACGCATTGACGTATTTTTTCACGGAATGCGCGAAAATGGTCAGACGACGTGTTACCGGAATCCACTTGGTTCACTCGGGACGAGGCCGGACCGGACACGAACAAAGGATTGTCTGGACATGAGTCTCTTCAGGAAAGGCAAACTTTATTGTGACGTTACAGAATGCTCAGACAGGATTGAATCGCAAAGACTGAGCATCGATTACACAGCGACATGAGGTTTTATACCCCAATACATAATTAGGTACATCCCAATTAGCCCACCTCCCGATGACACTCTCCCACCCCACGTGGGTTAATACCTCCCTTAACCTAATACAAAGACATTCCATTAATTGGCCGTAAATTGGCAAATTTTATGTTAGTCTCAGTAAATCATAATTAGTTGCTTCTCCTATCCCGGCTGCGCCCTCCTCCCTAGCGGCTGCGATCATTTGTTGCAGTTAACACCTGGTCTGATCTCTATACTCCTTTGTCTCTCAGCGGGCCTCAACGACCTTGGCATATCTACTCCTCTTTCTGTCCTTCCGTGCCAGGAACAGCCTAGACCTTTCTCAAACTTCTAATTACTTTTTCTGCTAATCTAACACATTCCTAAATTTCTACGTATACCTTATTCTAGTTTCAACTAAAACTTGCCTAGTTATTTTCAAGTGAACCAATATTCTGAACAAGATGGTCGCCTGGCTTATAATGGCGGCCATCTTCCAGCCTATTCCCACCTCATTCCCCCCTTGGCTCAAGCCTCAGGCTCTTCTCCTGAGACTTGTAGCCATTACACCTCACTAGTTTTATTCTCGAGTTACTCACACTTTGGGGGGCTTATTTTCGTCGGGAACATACCTTGTGGGATAATCAGTGGTATCTTTTGTGTCTGTGTGGGTGTCAGTGCTCTCTTGCATAATAGTAACATTCATAATACATCGTCATCTCACACAATC
This sequence comes from Leptobrachium leishanense, assembly GCA_009667805.1. Lineage (NCBI taxonomy): Eukaryota > Metazoa > Chordata > Amphibia > Anura > Megophryidae > Leptobrachium > Leptobrachium leishanense. The sequence goes on from RXON01000165.1 coordinate 28,479, forward strand.
CATTCAGGGCTGCACTAATCTGTTCCAGTGCCATATTGTGTATCATTTGCACCTTTCGTATCTCTCGTACTTCCAGATTCAACAACTGGATATTCCAACTAGTCTTATTCAAAATCACATCCATCAAACTGGCATAACTGTTCATTCTTGCCATCAACTCTCTCATGCCGGCAGCCATGCCCATATTTGATCCGCTTTCTTGGATAGCTCTCTCTTCTGTTTTTCAAACACCAGTGGGTACCTAGGGTGAAGTGTTGTGTCTGAATTAGTGTCTTCTCCCCTCACCCTCTGGATTGGGATCAATTTAGCCAAATAACATTCCCGTTACTGTAGGTGGTACCCATGTGTAACACACTCCTTCACAGCACACCTGGTACCCTCCTTTCACTATAAATGGTGATGAATGCAGTGTTCCCTTTGTTATCGCTATTGCAAGCTGTCTCAGTCGTCTCATCATATCCACCACATCTTGTTTTCCATTGGTTGCATTCGCAATCTCCTCCTCTTGCTCTCTAGTGAACTGCCTGGATCGTGTATATATATATATATATATATATATATATATATATATATATTACGCCTTCAGTCCTGTTCTGAATATATAAATGTATGATGTCCAATTGAACAGACTTGAGTTACATACCCCACCCTCATTATCTATTTCCTTATCTGGGCTTAATTGAAAACACCACTCTGGTTGGTACACTGGTTCTATTATGGGATGCCCGGGACTGAATGGTTCTGGTTTCTCCCTTGACATATCAACTGCCTGTACTGTAACATTTTCTGATGCAAACATACTCAAATTCATTGGAACAGATGCGAATGGTATATGAATTGTCTCTGGGTGCAGTCTACTACACACCCAACACATGGTTTGCCCAGACTTTTTAGCATAATTATATTTAAACTGCACAAGTAGGTGTCCATTTAGCTGGGTTCCAGATAGCACCTCTCGCTTTTGTCTCCACATGGTACGGTTCTCCATCACTGGGTGTGTATCATTCCGAGTTTTGGTGGTGATTGGGCACATGGGGCATGTTTCACGTGACAGTCCATAAATCAGATGTGCAAGAAACAAAATCAGTACCAGAATTGCCCCAACTGTCAAAAACCCCTGGGCAACTCTCTTCACAGTCACATAAACCCAATCCCTCCCCACCGGAATTTCAAAAACAAAAAAACATTTCCGGCAATTTCTGCATTGATTTACCTAACAGTACAACCTGATCATTTAGTTTAGTTTTCCCCAATGCCCGAAGGTCCCCCCTTAGTCCATTAATCAGAGGGGTAGGCCGTCCAAACATGAGTTCGTACGGACTTAGCTTCAATTGGGGGGTTGGCCTGCACCTAATGTGCAATAGGACTATCGGCAGCATATCCAACCAGCCTAATAGCAAATTTTCTGCTCGTTCAACTTCGGTTACTGCTGTATTTTTATCTTCTCCATACTCCCCCCATCAATTTTACACCGAAGAATTTCAGCATCATTTCGTATACTCTGCGGAGTCTTTGCTGAACTTCTGAGGTGTGAATCATAAAACATGTCTCTGGAGGGTTCAGAGGAGCAGAGTAGAAATTTCGGCCTTGGGACCGGGTTGGGAAAAAACATTGGATATAATCATGATTGAGTTCTAATAGTTCATAGTCATTGTGCCATTTGTGCAAAATAATTTCAATAAATTCGCCTCCAGATTCAAATTTTCTCCAATTCATGTAGAATTCGTAGTTTGGCATGGCAGGTTGGTCCTCTTGCTTGCAGAGCAGGACTTTGGCTTGATCAGTTGTTAGCAATGGTTTTGCAGCCGCTTTTGCGGCCTGGTATGCGCGCCTGTTCCCTCTTGGAATTTCATCTTGACCCTTTTGGTGGCCACGACAGTGCATAATACTGACAGCACTTGGTTTCCATACAGCATCCAGGAGAGCAAGTATTTCAGCTGCATACTTGATTTGCTGTCCTGAGGAAGTTAGTAAACCTCTTTCTTTGTAGAGTGCACCATGTGCATGGACAGTCATAAAGGCATAATTGGAGTCTGTGTAAATATTTACTCTTTTGCCTTCGGAGATTTGCAAAGCCCTTGTTAGAGCTATGATCTCACCAAGTTGTGCAGATGTATGGCCTGGTAAAGAATTTGCTTCAATGATCTCTTCTGCTGAGAGAACTGCATAGCCGGAGACTTTCTTCCCATCATCCATGTAGCTGCTACCATCAGTGAACAACTGTAGATCGTATTTGTCTAGGGGTACATCTTTCAAATCTGGCCTGCTACTGAACACTTCTTCCATGACTTGGAGGCATTCATGATCTGGATCCTCTTTGCAGTCAGGCAGTAAAGTAGCAGGGTTCAAGGTAGCGATGAGGTCCAAATGAACCCGTGGATTCTCACACATCATAGCTTGGTACTTTGTCATCCGGCTGTTGCTGAACCAGTAGCTTCCTTTCACATCCAGCAGGGCTTTGACAGCATGGGGCACCTTGACATGAAAAATTTGTCCAAGTGTCAACTTATCTTTGGTTGGGTTATTCGGCATACTGCTTTTTTTTTCTCCCCCCAGTGCACGCTTGGTACCTGTTAATTGAAAACCTAAATATTTCACAGTCTGTTTACATATTTGTGCTTTCTTTTTGGACACTCTGTAACCATCATGACACAGCAGATATAGCAGGGCTTTTGTGGCAGAGAGACAGTCTTTTTCTATGGGAGAAGCCAGTACTAAATCATCAACATACTGTAATAGAACAACTTTGTGTGGCTGAGCGTTGAAGGACAAGAGGTCCTGGCTGAGCGTGCATCCATTGTAGATCCCTCCCACTGAAAAATAAAAAGGGGCTAGCTTGCCGGAACCAGACGGATACAAAAAAAACGTCTTTTAAATCAAACATCATGTAATATTTTGTGTCTCCGGGAATTAATACCAATAAATTGTATGGTGTCTGTATATTTTGTTTGGCTTTCTGTGGAATGTGATATTGGCTTAAAGCCACAGGCATTGCTCCAGGTTTCAGATTACAACTAATCCGGGCGGGTTTTCCTCCGTCCAGACTCCAGGAATTTCAAGGAGTAGTGTGTGCGGGTCCAGGTCGGCTGGCGGGGTTGGTGCTATGCACCATTCTTCTTCTCTTGGCATAATTACTGCAATTTTTACAGGTTGGGTGTGCTGGATGGCTGGACTGTACTGCCGTGGAGAGCTGCCACTCTCAGGCAGGTCTAATCGAGCATATCCCCCGGGGAAAAATATAATTTGGGCTTGCAATTTGCAAAGGATATCCCGCCCCAGGAACTGGATAGAACATTCGGGCATATACATATACACATTGTATAAACAATATTCACAGAAATCTCTCTCCCGTAGCCAAAACGGACTCTTAATACCACATTGGAAAAAAATAAAAATAAAATCAGTAATGATCTAAAATAATCCCATAACAATAAAATAACTATTCCATCAAAAATGAAAAATATATTTTTAATTGAATTATTAATCATAATTTTACTATATCTTAACTATATAGAACATAAAACAGTATAAAACTATTTACTTTAATTATTTTTTTAAACTGCTCTTTTAATATTAATTGTCTAACTGTTTCATATATTTCCATTTAATTTGTTAATAAATTGTATTATATTTTGGTAAACAATATTGTATATTATATACTTTAAATTTACTTCATAAAATACATGTTGTATTATAAATACTTATTATACTTATTCTGTAACAATATAAAAAACCAGGACTCCCTTTTTTTATTTAATTCTAGCTCTGTGAACAAAACCTAGAATCTTTGGAATAATATCAACACATTACACAATATTGCTTGAAACAAACAGACAATACTAGACAATATAAAACTTTCTCACATATAGCCTAGATTATACAAATATATCAACACAAAATATAAACCTATATCTTGCACTCGACAGACTTCATACATTCTATTGTAGCACACATTAAAAATTAGCTAAACATAGTAATTTTTCTTCTTTCTTTTTTTAGTTAATTTAAATTCGCTGCACAGACACACAAAGGGTTACTTTCTCTGTCCATCAGAGAACAAAAAGCTGACTCCCCCCCCTTCCCCCTCTCCGTGCAAACAGAAAGGGGGGGAGCGAATACGGAAAATCTCACTACCTCTCAGCCATTACACACTCTAAATTAATTACTTATCACACTTTACTCTTAATTGAACAGTTTGATAGATCAATTATAAACGCAATCAGACAAAAACATCTTACCATATATCATTCGATCATACAGCACACACTTTATTAATAACATTCTCTGACTTCAAACTCACGCAGAACAGTACAGATATCACATCCGAATAATCAGTCCGAATTACATACACAAATTATACAGCACTGTAATTATTTATTTTTTAAAACTTTCTAGATTACCATCTGATCTATTGATCATCTCATTTTCTTCTGGCCCAGGGGGAAGTGGGGGCTCAGAGACTCCTGAAAATCATTACATAATCCACACACAGAACTTGTAAATTATCTTTATTTATTTTACTGGTATATTAAAACACTATATATATATACGTATATATATATATATATATATATATGACTTATTTTCACATTCATCATTATCATCACTGTCCTCTTGGTCTACCAATTTATATATGCTCCCATCGGGCATTTCGATCTTTCCTGGTGGGACCTCTCAGTCTCTTCCACCCACTGCCCCCTCATCTTCCTCCAATTCCGCTCGCCGGAGCGGAGGAAGCCAGCGGAGCAGTCCGCCTCCCCCCCTCCGCCTGCGGAACCGCGGCACACAAAGCTTCTCTAGCTGCCCCATAATATGATGGATAGGGCGGGGGCAGGGAATCAATCTCCTCCGGTTGTTCTACCAACACCGCTCTTTTCTTTTTATTATTTTCTTTATTGGGGGGTACCTGCTTCTTGTTATGTCCCGCCATCATTATAAAATGACTTTTATCCTTTACACAATACTTCCATATATCTATATATGGGTACTGCTCAGGATGTCCGCATTTCCCGGTTACTTGGGAATGCACTTTCTGTATTAGCACCGGGTCCATTGACCCCTGCTCTGGCCAGTCTGGAATTAGCAGTGGCCACACCATTGTACACATTCCTGTTAATTTCTCTCTAGTTAATTTTACACCATAATCATGTGTTGTATATAGTACTTCAAAATTCCGCACTATATACCCTAAGGGCGTCTCACCCTTCTTCACCTTGTTGGGCTTGGATTACCCGTTACCCATTGTTACTCTTAAAAACAGTAACCTTTTTACAATACAGATATTACTCTTTAGCAAGAACACTTAGAATTTACTGTCTGGTACTTCAGTCAACAATTCATATGTGTCTGACCCGCTTCCTCCGTCAGTAGCCGGACTGCAGTCGCCTGAGCCGGAAACGTACCTTGGGAGTCCACTTTCAAGTTTGCTTTCTCGCTAGGCGAGTAGGCGCTCAATCACTCACAGCACTCTCAGCAACCATTCACAACCCATACTGTACCAGATACTTTCAGCACAAAACAATACATAAACAATTCAACTCTTTCTACTAGCCGAGGGCACACCGTCACTCCTTTTTGGCTCCCTATACCCAATTGGTTGAACTCTAACTCTTGACTGCTTGTGACTATGTGCACCCCGTTCTATAACTACACTTCCTTCTGCAATTCCGATTTGCCTATGAGTAATTCTACCCACTTGGCACCACTATCTCTGCAGCTACCATTGGCCCCAATGAGCCCTCTTCACTACACAACGTACACACTAGCACTGACTCAGGGCTCTAAGCCCGGTCACAGAAATCTCTCCGCCTTTCCTTTGTCCACGTGGTGAAGCTCTATTTACAAACACTGACTACGACTATGCAACTCCACGCGGCTCCCCTCTCTCTCAAATTCAGAACCCAATACAATCAATCAATCAATAGTTAGCATCCGATCCCCCGGGTCCAGACATGTGCTAGCCACTCTGGCCCGTGCTTTCGGCAGCGGGTTCGGTATGCCAACGAGACCGTGGCCACGGGTCTCCTTATCCGACTATGGCCGGATGTTTCCCATTATACCGGTATTTCCATTAGACATACAAACATAGAAGACACTTTACCTATTGCCGCGCTGTTCACAGTTTCCTCGGACTCAGGGGTGTCCCAGCTTCCCGGGCCGGGGGTCTGTTTGGGACGAGACGAGGTCCACTGTACAGGAAATCCTGCTTGGCGCCTGCGGATGTCAGCTCACCTTCAACGGACGCCCAACCAGCGGGATCACTCGCACCTGCAGTCAACCGCTACAGTGTCCAGCAGTCGTTGCTGTGCCGGCAAGGGCCCGAATCCCGGCTATCGAGCCCCCAGAAATGTTACCGGAATCCACTTGGTTCATTTGGGACGAGGCCGGACCGGACACGAGCAAGGATTGTCTGGACACGAGTCTCTTCAGGAAAGGCAAACTTTATTGTGACGTCACAGAATGCTCAGACAGGATTGAATCGCAAAGACTGAGCATCGCTTACACAGCGACATGAGGTTTTATACCCCAAATACATAATTAGGTACATCCCAATTAGCCCACCTCCCGATGACACTCTCCCACCCCACGTGGGTTAATACCTCCCTTAACCTAATACAAAGACATTCCATTAATTGGCCGTAAATTGGCAAACTTTATGTTAGTCTCAGTAAATCATAATTAGTTGCTTCTCCTATCCCGGGCTGCGCCCTCCTCCCTAGCGCCTGCGATCATTTGTTGCAGTTAACACCTGGTCTGATCTCTATACTCCTTTGTCTCTCAACGGGCCTCAACGACCTTGGCATATCTACTCCTTTCTGTCCTTCCGTGCCAGGAACAGCCTAGACCTTTCTCAAACTTCTAATTACTTTTTCTGCTAATCTAACACATTCCTAAATTTCTACGTATACCTTATTCTAGTTTCAACTAAAACTTGCCTAGTTATTTTCAAGTGAACCAATATTCTGAACAAGATGGTCGCCTGGCATATAATGGCGGCCATCTTCCAGCCTATTCCCACTTCAGACGTGCGTTTTCGTGCGTGATTTTTTTTACGGATAGTCAGTAAAATACTTTTTGCGTCTGGACGTTATGTAGGCTGGACATTAGCAGCGTCTGACATCTCCTAATCACGCACACACGCCGCAATGCCGCCACAATACCGCCACAGCGCACTCTGTATGTCAGTACTACCGGTTCTGCTTTCTCGAAAAAATGCGTTCATTTTCCACTTGCGTTGCGCGGCCGGACTTTCGTGCGGCCGTACTTCGTATATTGGCCGTTATTGCCCGTCATTTGCTACTACTGCGGCCGTGATTAAGTGCGCCTAAACGCACGTTAAAAATGCGTTAGTCTGACCCCAGCCTTGAACGTCGCTAAAGGACAACAGAGTGGGAATACCCCCATTGCAATTATTCAGCTGATAGGGCCTGTTATTTGAACTATATCATATACAGCTCCACATACGGTGCTGCCTAATAGCTGAATACCATGTATTAAAATACAACTTTATTAATATCAATTAAAACCAAAAATGTAACAAATATACTTAAACTCAAAAAAATAAATAAAGGGAAAGAGAAATAATAAAGAAAAATAAAAAAAGATGAATGAGGTTTTTTTCTTACTTTTGTATATCATATAATCATATCGTATATTCGTATTGCATAGTGTATATATTTGTCTAGGATAAACCATCAAAACAAACCACAAATTAAACGTAGGGTTTTGCAAAATCTTATCTGAATCATCTGGTATTTCAGAATTGTATATCTAACCTTAGATGTTACAGTGCTCGGCGCTATATAGTTGTATACCAGAAATTATGTGAGGAGAGGGTTATATAATCATGCAGCTCACCATAAGGTGTGTCCCTCACCCTTATAGACCATATATAAAAAAATACAAACGTATTCTTAGGGAGTGCAGACAAAATATAGATAGAGGTTCTTGCACAAAACAGGTTGCAGGATATTTTGCTGGATCCAATATTTACGCTACAATAAAAGATAAAAAACAATCGTGCAATACTGTATATATATATAAACAGATATGAGGTTGGAGAAAAACCACTCACAAACGGGGAACCAATAGGTTCGTGTAGAACGCGGATAAGCCTCTATGGGGGGCTTCTCCCATCAGATGGTTCTTGATATATAAATAGATGGTATCGTGTTCTAGATTTCACAAATGTGATGACCTCAAAATAAAAAGGCATACATAGCGTAATACCGTTGACACATGTGCATATATATGCTCTGAGTTGGATTTACTCACGTATTACTGAGCCTCCCAACGAGTGGCTCAGTATTCAGGCGAAGGACCACTTTCTCCGTGGGGGGTCCTACCCTTGGATCGATGACAGTACGTTCCGGTCTACTGGAAAAAATCAGCTGTTTCCAAAAATAAAACGTCTACTTCCAAATAATATTAAAAAAGGAGGGGTTTATTATTAAAAACAGAAAGTAAAATTAACAAAAGGGTAAAAATAAACAGATAAATAAAACAGGATCCAAAAATAAATAAAAAGGATCTGAATAAATAAAATAAGATCCGAGACGCGTTTCCCTCGCTAACCTGCGAGTTTCATCAGTCGGTAGATTTATGGCTGCACACAGAATTTATTTATAGTCCTTTCAGTCCGAAAATGTAATGTCTTTCAGGTGGCGTGCGTGTCAGCGCGCAGTATGCGTTCCAAAAAGTTTTCGGAGCCCTCTGATGACGTAGATCTTCTTCCAAGCTTCGTATCGGAGCCATGTGTATCGCTTCCTATTGCGCATGCGTGGGTCTCTCGTTCTAATGGAAAAAGCTCACTTTACGAATTCTGTTAGCCGCAACAACCTGTAAACGCCCAGCTATGGAGACAGGTGTAAATCACTTCAAAGACATTTAACTAGATGGGGTGTCAAAGATCTCTTCATTTAGTGACAGAAAAAGATATCCACCCTTAATTAACGATATAAAGGGAGGAGTGGAAAGAAGTTACAAACGTCGTAACAGTGAATACATTCATGTATATAAGAAATGACAGACCTCAAAATCTGTATTTAACCCATTTGGGGCTAAAGTATCCAAATTATAGATCCATCTCATCTCAGTTTTAATACGTTTTTGATCTATATCAGTACCTCTCCAATCACGATTAATTTTTTCAATACCCATAAACTCCAGGCCTCTAGGGCTGCAGTTATGAGTGTCTCCAAAGTGAGCGGAAACACTGTGTTTTATATATCCTCTGGTGATATTACAGAGGTGCTTGTTGATTCTGATGTATAGAGGTCGCGATGTTTGTCCTATATATTTTTTTCCGCATGGACATTTGAGTAGATAAATTACATTTTTGGTATGACAAGTAATTGTATCCTTTATTCTAGAATTAGATCCTCTAATGCCTGCATCAAAATTTGTTATTATTCTTTTTTTACTTATAGTTTTTCGACACGATATACATTGACCGCAGCCGTAAAAGCCCAGAGTTATTCCAAAAAAACGTTCTGGTCCCTGTACATCGTTGGTTCTAATATAACTGTGAACTAAATCATTACTCAAGTTATTACCCCTCTGAAAATGATTTTAGGTTTTTCAGGTAGGATACAATTTAAGAATTGGATCGTTGGTCAAAACTGGCCAATATTTTTCTATCGACTTAATTAATTTGTTATCCATATTGTAGTCCATAATAAATGGAATCTCTTTAAATTCTTCATCTCCTCGATGTTTATATTGTAACAATGAATCTCTGCTCAATTTAAGAACTTCTTTTTTCATTTCATCTAAGAATATGTTATTATAACCTTTCTCCCTAAATTGGTTAATAAGTTTCTCAGCCTGGTGAAGATATTGTTCTATATCTGTGCAGTTTCTGCGAATACGCAGAAGTTGTCCTTTCGGAATCGCCTTTAACCATGGGGGATAGTGTCCGCTATTTGTGGGAATGTAATTATTGACCTGTACTGTTTTAAAAAAAGTGCGGGTTTTTATTTCATTGTCTTCCACATATATGGTTAGATCGAGAAAATTGACCTGAGTTGGACTAATATTTGAATCCAACTTAATTCCTAGTTCATTATTTAGGTGGGTGATAAAACTCTCCAGTTCTTGTCTTTCGCCCTGCCAAATGATCAGGACATCATCTATATATCTTCTATAGAGGACGAGGTTAGGTCCCCAGTCATGCCCGGTCCATACCACACTGGATTCCCAGTGGGCCATGAACAGATTGGCATAGTTGGGGGCGAACCTCGTCCTCATAGCTGTCCCGTTTATTTGGAGATAAAAGTCTCCTCCATACCAGAAATAATTGTTTTTAAGGATCAAATTGATTCCCTCAATTTTATATATTGGATTTGATCCAACTTGAAAGCCTTCGATTCTAAAAGGAAGTGTTCTGTCGCTTTGCACCCTGCCTCATGTGGAATTATCGTGTAAAGTGAATTTACATCACAAGTTGCAAAAATAAAATTAGATTCCCACTTAATCTCCTTCATCAGTTTTAAAACTGAAATTGTATCTTTCAAATACGCTGGAGTTGTTTGTACTAATGGTTGCAAGAGATGGTCTATATGTTCAGAGACTCTACATGAAATGGAGTCTATGCCAGACACTATGGGACGACCTGGTGGATGTTGACAGTTTTTATGTATTTTGGGCAAATAGTAGAAAACTGGTATACGTGGATAATTGATTTTAAGATATTGGTATTCATGTTCATTTAAAATACCACTGTCCTTTCCTCGTTGTAAATATTCCAAAAACATTTGTTTAATCTGTTCAGGTGGGTCATTTCCCAATTTTAAGTAAGTTTTAACATCATTCAATAACCTACATGATTCCAGATGATATTGTTCCTGGTTGAGTATAACTAAGCCTCCCCCCTTGTCTGCAGGCTTTATAATTAAATTAGTGTCTTTACTTAGTTGTTTCAAACCTTCATTTTCTTCCTTAGTTAAATTAGTAGGTCTATTAATATATCTCCTCTTTTTTTCTAACTTTCTTGTATCTCTTTGGACCATTTGGTCAAAAGTATCGATCTCTTTAGAGATCATATGTCTTGGATAAAATCTAGATTTTTCTTTCAAGGTGGTATGGACATATTTGTTGTCGTATATTATTTCTCTTTCTATTGGGGTTTTAGCAAAAAACCTTTTTAGACACAGCTTTCGTTTAAATTTTTGCAGGTCAACAAAGGTGTTAAAGCTATCTCCTTTTCGATTCGGTACATATTTCAGGCCCTTCTTTAAAACTCCTATTTGTCCCTGCGTAAGGGTTTGGCCACTAAGGTTGAATATGCCTACTGTTCCCTCAATCTTCCTCTTTTTTCTTCCCTGTGCCAGATATCCTCCTCGGCATCCTCTTCTCTTGTTGTCCTTTTCCCTATATTCCTGATGCCTATATTGGTTCCTAGATTCCCTTTCGGTTTCTGTTTGTACTTCTCTCTGTATGGTGTTTCTTGTGTCCATTCTTCCTCTTCTCTCTGGTGAAAAACCTCATCTTGTTCATCGTCTACAAGTGGTTGGTATCTATTATAGGTGGTGAGTGGTCGTGTTGTTGGTCTGTTAGAATCTCAGACATTTCGACTCGAAGGTCCAGATCCTTTCCTTGCTGCAGGAGGATATATAAAACAGTGTTTCCGCTCACTTTGGAGACACTCATAACTGCAGCCCTAGAGGCCTGGAGTTTATGGGTATTGAAAAAATTAAGCGTGATTGGAGAGGTACTAATATAGATCAAAAACGTATTAAAACTGAGATGAGATGGATCTATAATTTGGATACTTTAGCCCCAAATGGGTTAAATACAGATTTTGAGGTCTGTCATTTCTTATATACATGAATGTATTCACTGTTACGACGTTTGTAACTTCTTTCCACTCCTCCCTTTATATCGTTAATTAAGGGTGGATATCTTTTTCTGTCACTAAATGAAGAGATCTTTGACACCCCATCTAGTTAAATGTCTTTGAAGTGATTTACACCTGTCTCCATAGCTGGGCGTTTACAGGTTGTTGCGGGTAACAGAATTCGTAAAGTGAGCTTTTTCCATTAGAACGAGAGACCCATGCATGCGCAATAGGAAGCGATACACATGGCTCCGATACGAAGCTTGGAAGAAGATCTACGTCATCAGAGGGCTCCGAAAACTTTTTGGAACGCATACTGCGCGCTGACACGCACGCCACCTGAAAGACATTGCATTTTCGGACTGAAAGGACTATAAATAAATTCTGTGTGCAGCCATAAATCTACCGACTGATGAAACTCGCAGGTTAGCGAGGGAAACGCGTCTCGGATCTTATTTTATTTATTCAGATCCTTTTTATTTATTTTTGGATCCTGTTTTATTTATCTGTTTATTTTTACCCTTTTGTTAATTTTACTTTTTGTTTTTAATAATAAACCCCTCCTTTTTTTAATATTATTTGGAAGTAGACGTTTTATTTTTGGAAACAGCTGATTTTTTCCAGTAGACCGGAACGTACTGTCATCGATCCAAGGGTAGGACCCCCCACGGAGAAAGTGGTCCTTCGCCTGAATACTGAGCCACTCGTTGGGAGGCTCAGTAATTCGTGAGTAAATCCAACTCAGAGCATATATATGCACATGTGTCAACGGTATTACGCTATGTATGCCTTTTTATTTTGAGGTCATCACATTTGTGAAATCTAGAACACGATACCATCTATTTATATATCAAGAACCATCTGATGGGAGAAGCCCCCCATAGAGGCTTATCCGCGTTCTACACAAACCTATTGGTTCCCCGTTTGTGAGTGGTTTTTCTCCAACCTCATATCTGTTTATATATATATATATACAGTATTGCACGATTGTTTTTTATCTTTTATTGTAGTGTAAATATTGGATCCAGCAAAATATCCTGCAACCTGTTTTGTGCAAGAACCTCTATCTATATTTTGTCTGCGCTCCCTAAGAATACGTTTGTATTTTTTTATATATCATCTGGTATTTCAATTGACAAAAATGTATAAACGTAACGTGTATTCAATTAATATTATTGGTTAGCATATGGCATAGGTATTCATTAACCATAGGTGGTGCCAACCTGCCAACTAAAAAATAATCACCTTTACAATTATTTAGTTCGGTGTTTGATCTTTAGCCAGTTTGAATGCAACTCAATCACCGTGAAAATGTAACCTCATTGGATCCGTAACTGGTGCACGCAAACTAGCTACAATTTAGCAGATTTGTTACAATTGTTGCCCTCTGTCATGAACCCAACCGCAGACGGGCTCGTACCCGCACCTGAAAACTCGGCAACACCTTTCCTGCAAGAACACCAGCCAAGGTTTTTGAAGTGGCCTTCTTTACCAACTCCAGAACCCACATCCCACTCCTGCTTTGCCCTCCCTGACTTGTCCACAGGTGCGCTTCTTGAGGTTATCTGAACAAAAGAGAAGGAAGTCACACCTGAGCCTCAATGCTTCTGCATTCTCCTACAAACCAAGAAGACTGTTTCCAGTTTCTTGATATACCTATCCCTGCCTTTGCAACCTCTGCCATCCAGAGCCTCCTGTCCTCAGTTCCCATGCATCCTGGTTTCCAAGTCCCACTGTGATTCTCAGCATCCTGCCTTTGTGACCGATGCCATCAAGAATCTTTTGTCAGCCCTTTTCCTGTACCGTGTCTCCCGTAAGTCCCCTGTTGTGTTTGCCTTCAGTGTCTCCCTGTGTCTTGCAATACCCTTCTGTTCAAGTCCCTTTCCTGCCCTGCCCCTCTCAGTTAAGCAACATCCCTTTCCCATACATTATACTGCTTTACCTGGATTAATATCCTCGGCATACCTGGATTTTACAATAAACTCCAGTTTAGCACGAATTGAGCCTCCTGTGTATCACTGCGTCTTGGGTTCTCTTGCCAGCTTGCATGGTACTGACACCCTCTCTAATTCAGCGCACGTTTCTCCCTCGGCTCGTCAGGGATGCTAATGCAACCATTTCCCTTTTTAGCTTTTAAATATCTTCTAAGTCAGGGCTCAAAATTTCAGGTCCTGAGCCACTAGCCAGGCCTTAAGAGTTACTCGCCACCAGTTGCCCCACCCTACCCTTCCCTTTAACTCTGCCCCTAAACACACACACTCATTAATGATAATTAAATTATAATTTAAAACATAACAAAGCTGTTTAAACATAAAGGAAAATGTGTGGTATGAGCGTATCACAGAGCTCCACAGCAATAAAACTCATGCTCATACACCACGGCACATTACTGTGAGTTTTATTGCTGTGCAGCTCTGTGATACGCTCATACCACACATTTTCCTTTATGTTTAAACAGCTTTGTTATGTTTTAAATTATAATTTAATTATCATTAATGCGAGTGTGATCGCATTACTGTATCAGAGCACCACAGCAATAACTCAGAATGTGAAGTGTGTATGCGCATATCACAGAGCTCCACAGCAATAAAACTCACGGTAATGTGCACTGTATGAGCGTATCACAGAGCTCCACTGCCTTTTTTTTTCAGCCCCTCTCATTCCCCCCCTTCTCATTAATTTTCCCCTTTGTCTCTCTTTAACCCTCTCTCATTCCCCCCTTTCTCGTTCATTTTCCCCCTCTTTAACCCCATCTCTCATTCATTTTACCCCTCTCATTCATTTTACTCTTTTCTCTTTTTAACCCTCTCTCTTTCATTTTACCCCTTTCTCTCTCTTTAATCCTCTCTCATTCATTTTACCCCTTTCTCTTTAACCCTCTCTCTCATTCATTTTACCCCTTTCTCTCTTTAATCTTCTCTCTCATTCATTTTACCCCTTTCTCTTTAATCCTCGCTTTCATTTTACCCCTCTCTCTTTAACCCTCTCTCTCATTCATTTTACCCCTTTCTCTCTCTCTTTAATCCTCTCTCATTCATTTTACCCCTGTCATGAAAAGAGTAGACTCCGTGGGTTGGTTTAGTTGTTGATTTATTCAGCATAACATCGGATAGAGGAGACACATACCGTACGTCCCGCTAGCATGGCATCCCAGCAGACACTGCCTGGTACCGCCCCCACCCTTCCTGTCATGTGACTCCGCTCTCACCACATCTCCCCCTTTTAACGGTAAAACATACAAAATAAACAATGTAAAGATACAAGTAGATAAACAATGCTAACTTGGACATCGGGGTAGACTACCCTAGTCCGCAGTGACTTTGGGATTATTCTGCCCATTCTTCAAGTCGCTGCTCTAGCTAAACATTAATCCCGGTAACGTTCCGGAGGCCTCACAACTCTACCACTCGAAGTCATCTTGCAAGAACCATCACCAAGTCCTTGAGAGGGTGGCTGTGGCTCCGCTGGAAGCAGCGGTACATCATGCCCAGAAACCACCTGCAGGGTAGACCCATTCCGTAAAACCGGAGAGTCTGGCTGTTGTGGTGTCGAGGTCTCAGCACTCAACTCCTCGGGTACCGGCTGAAGATGCCTTCTGTTGCGGCGAGCGACAGTTCCTCCTTCCGTGCGGATCACATAGGACCTGGGCTCCGGAGAACGCTCCACAACTGTAGCCGGGGTTCTCCACCTTGTCTCATCATCTAGCTTAGCCCGGACACTCTGCCCCGGGTATAGCACCGATAGTGGGCGAGTAGAGTGTCGTCTATCGTAAAAGAACCTGTAGTTCCGCTTCGCCACCTCGTCCCTCCTCCGAATATCCTCCGGAAGGACCGGGGAAGCCGGCAGGGAAGCATCCACAGAAGGCAAAGTAGTATGAATCTGCCGTCCCAACATCAGCTGAGCAGGGCTACACCCTGTAGCCTGAACAGGAGCTGCTCTGTACGCCATCAGGGCCAAATAAGGCTCTGCCTGCCCCAAAATAAACTTAGCGGTCTGAACCGCTCGCTCCGCCATCCCATTAGCCTGCGGGTAATGCGGACTGGAAGTCGTGTGACAGAAATCGTAATCCTTCCCAAAAGAAGCGAACTCTTTAGAGGCGAACTGCATACCATTGTCACTCACCAACTCCGACGGGATACCCCACCTGGCAAACATGCTTTTCAGACGGACGATCACAGTATCACTGGTCGCCTCACCCAGTGGCGCGAGCTCAAGGTATCTGGAGTAGTAGTCCACAACAACTAAGTATTTCCTCCCTTTTAGTTCGCACAGATCCGCAGCTATCTTCTGCCATGAACCCGCAGGTAGGGGGGTGGAAAGTAAAGGCTCACGTCTCTGTGTAGGTCGACATTCTCTGCAGAAGGCACATCTCGAGATGAAATCAGCAATGTCAGCGCTATTCCCAGGCCACCACACAGCAGACGACGCCCTCTCCCTACACTTGGAAACCCCCAAATGACCTTCATGAATCCGCCGTAGCATGTCTTGACGCAGACTTTTCGGAATAACAATGCGGTCTTGAAAAAATACTAAGCCGTCCATTTCAGTAAGGTACGCTCTCTCGGACTGGAACGCACTCAGAGACCACCACGCAGCACGACTCTCCGGCCAGCCATCTCTTACATAGCTGATAACTTCTTGAAGGACAACATCCAGGTGCGTCTCTCTCTTAATCTGTTCCAATCTCCCCGAAGAGATGGACTTGGAGGCTAAGATCGAATCCACATACACCTTCACGTCCGACTCTGTCGACGAATCGCCCTCAGCAGCCAGCGGGAGTCTGGAGAGTGTATCTGCCACCACCAGCTGTTTTCCCGGGACATGCACAGCTTTAACATTAAACCTAAGTAGTCTCATTAAGAGTCTCTGGCATCTCAGAGGCGCCTTGTCGATATAAGAATTAATAAGAGGAACTAGTGGCTTGTGGTCAGTCTCCAGACTGAACTCCTCCAAACCCACCAGATAACGGTGGAAGCGTTCGCAGGCCCAGACTCCGGCCAAACACTCTTTTTCAATTTGTGCATAACGTCTCTCTGCTGCTGTTAAGGTGCGAGAACAATAGGCAATAGGCTGTAGTTTACCCTCATTCAGCTGCAGAAGGGCCGCTCCCAACCCGTAGCTACTAGCATCTGCGCTAACCAGTCTTCTTGCAGGGGTCATAGTACCCCAACACCGGAGCGGATCCCAGCATGGACTTGACTCGTGCTAAGGCCTCCTCCTGTGGAGGTCCCCATATCCAGGCGACATCTTTATTTAACAATTCTGTGACAGGATGTAACACCGAGGACAACTCCGGTAGAAACTTCCCCACATAATTCACAAGGCCCAGTACTTGTCTCAGTTCATTCACATCGGAACGGCTTTTCATTTTCTCAATAGCGAGAACCTTGCTGGCGTCTGGCTTAACCCCCTCCCCACTAATAATATGGCCAAAATAACACAGTTCTGGTTTCCCGAAGTGGCACTTCTCCTTATTGAGCCTCAGGCCAGATTCCTTGACGGTTTGCAGCACACAAAGCAGTCGCCGGTTGTGCTCCTCCTTAGTGGACCCATACACAAGAATATCGTCCATAACTACCACAGTACCCTCATGGTCTCTCAACAGGGAACTCATCTCTCTCTGGAAGATCTCCGGGGCCGAAGATATCCCGAAGGGGAGTCTGCGGAAGCAAAACCGACCTACCGGAGTAATGAAGGTCGTCAGTTTCTGGCTCTCTGGGTCAAGGGGTATGTGCCAGAACCCACTGGAAGCGTCGAGCGTGGAAAAGAAGTTAGCCCCCGACAACTGAGGAGCAATATCTTCCAATGTCGGCATGACATATCTCTCCCTCCTAACGGCCTCGTTCAGACGTTTCAAATCCACACAAATACGAACTTTCCCATTCTTTTTAGCGACCGGTACAATGGGCGCACACCAGTCAGTAGCTTCTGTGACCGCCTCGATAACCCCCATCTTTTCCATCCGCAGAAGCTCGCACTCCACCTTCGGCAAAAGCGGAAATGGAATCCTACGAGGCGTAGTAAGGCTATAAGGGACAGCCTCAGGTTTGAGCTTTATACGGACTGGCTCACAGTTCAGCAGCCCCAGGTCTCCAAACACGTCCTCAGTGACTTCGTACACTCTAGCAACAAGGCCCAGACTGCAGGCTGCTTTCCGACTCAGAAGGTTATTCACACACGATCCTCTGATCACGTACACCCACATCGATATTTTCCACTCCCGGTACTCACAGTCAGCAAGGAACCTGCCGATGCAATCAATGCGACCTCCCGGACTATGAACTTGAATCGTAACGTTCTCCAGCTCCGGACGTCGAGGTAGCTTTGAGAATGTCACAAAGGAAATAACTGTAATGTCTGCTCCGGTATCAATCTTAAAGGCAACTCTTTCACCCAACATCGTGAGTGTAACACGCCAATCCTCGACAGAGCCGGACTGTTCAGTCACCGATCCTATAAAGGACAGTTCCGGCGTCTCCTGATCACTGTCCAGACACATCTCTCTCACAGACTCTGATTTACAAACCACCTCAAAATGGCCGGCGCGGTTGCACTTCCTGCACCTCTTGTCTATAGCAGGGCACCGCGTCTTCATCTCGTGAGGGCGGTTACAGCGTGTGCAACGGGAACACGGTGTCCAACCGCTCCTGGGTCTGTCCGCTGCCTGCTGTCTGCCGCTTTTAACCCTTTGTGACTGGTGTATTTCTTCCACCCTGTTTTCTGACCTTAAGTCTGCACTTTGTTTCTTCACCAATTCACTCTGACGTGCAATCCGTATCGCCTCATCCAGTGTCAGCTTACACTCCAGCTGCAACTTAAGTGAAACTTCCGAGTCTGCAATTCCGATAACCAGTCTGTCTCTGATCTGCTCCTCCTTAGCAGCGCCGAACTCACAGAACTCTGCCAACTGATAAAGGCTGCGCACAAATGATTCCACAGATTCTCCCTCACACTGGGCGCGCTTGTGAAAGCAGGCTCTCTCGTGAATCACATTCCTTCTGGGCACAAAATGGGCACTGAGCTTATCAAAGTCCATCTCTTCCCCAGCGCTGAACTGAAAAGTACCGTAAATCGGCTCCACGTCTCTCCCCATAGCGTATAAAAGGGAATTAACCTGCACCTCACCAGGCTCCTTATCCAGCTTCGAAGCGATCCTGAAGCGTGCAAACCTTTGGCGCCAAGCAGGCCATGCAGCAGGCTGAGAGAAATCGAAGGGTTCCGAAGGAGAGAACTTAGACATCTTCACAGATCAAAATGGATACGCAGGGAAACACTTCTGACACCATGTCATGAAAAGAGTAGACTCCGTGGGTTGGTTTATAGTTGTTGATTTATTCAGCATAACATCGGATAGAGGAGACACATACAGTACGTCCCGCTAGCATGGCATCCCAGCAGACACTGCCTGGTACCGCTCCCACCCTTCCTGTCATGTGACTCCGCTCTCACCACAACCCCTTTCTCTCTCTTTAATCCTCTCTCTCATTCATTTTACCCCTTTCTCTCTTTAACCCTCTCTCTCATTCATTTTACCCCTTTCTCTCTTTAATCCTCTCTCATTCATTTTACCCCTTTCTCTCTCTTTAACCCTCTCTCTCTCATTCATTTTACCCCTTTCGCTCTCTTTAACCCCCTCTCTCATTCATTTTACCCCTTTCTCTCTTTAACCCTCTCATTTTACCCCTCTTTCTCATTCTTTTTCCACCTTCCTCTCCCTTTAACCCCCCCCCACAAGCAGTCACCAAGTTTATCAGGCAGACCCTGGGTTGCTGCCCCCTGTGCAAAGTATAACCAGACAGATTGTGGCACACTCAATGAACTGGGCCCTATTAGGATATACCCAGCCTTAAAAATAAACCTTACCACCTAGAACACTAGATCCCATCCACCCCCTGTATCCCCTAGACTCCCTCAAATGCCACCTTCTGCATGGAGCTACTGGGTTAACCTCTCACCTGCCGGCCTGCAGCATCCCGGATTCCCAACCAGACAGGACCATCAGCAAACTCCCAGGCAGCCAGTGCTCAGCCCCACCCCCTGACATCGGGAGTAGAGCTCTCCCTCCCAGCGGGGGAGGAGGACACCCAGCACACCATCTGCCTTCATACAGCGATAGCACATTGCATCTGCCTCCTTATAATCACAGTCCCTGCCTTCATAGAACCCCATCACACTACACCTGCCTCTCCTAACTCCCGTCCAACAAGCAGTCACTCACTTTCTGAGTCAAAAGGTGCTGCAGCATGCCTCCCATACTCATGAGTGTCTGGGAACGACACGCTGGATTGGTGCCGCCCCCTCCGGCACGTCACCTGACTCACCCATGTGATGCATCGTAGACTCACAATACTTACGCTGCGAGTGTGCGCCACATCACGTGGGTGGACAGGTGATCTGCAAACATCACAGGTCACGCGGGAGGGGGCAGCCCCTCTCAGACGCTCCGAATTCGGACTCCAGAGCTGCCCCACTCGCCGCAGCTAATTTCCACTCGCCAAATGCGAGCAGGTGAGTGGACATTTTGAGGTCTGTTCTAAGTGATTGAATTGCATTCAAACTGGCTAAAGATGAAACCATTATGATATACAAAAGTAAGATAAAGCCTCATTCGTATCTTTTTATCTTTATTATTTCTCTTTCCCTTTTTCTACTTCTTAATCTTGAGAGATTTTGTTTGTTTTTACATGCAAAATTGTAAAAAAAAATTATCTTGACAGAAACCCTGCATAGACCAGTGCAACGTGGTTGCAAGACTGAGCGAAGAATTCAGTGCAAACACAGTCAATAAAGTCAGGGGTTAAGATTTAGAATAATGTCTTTGGAAATCATAATAGTGTTTGTTGTCCCTCTGCACGTGACTTTTTATTTTAATTGTGGCAAGTGCAAACTATATCTATAGGACTTTTACCAGAGGAGTGAAGACTTCATGGGTTATTTTCCGTCTTCTCGATTACACTGTTATCTTTGTGATTGGCTGATCTGGTAGACTATCACAGTGCATCAATTAAAAATAGCTGTAGGGAGCCTCAAGCATACATTTTATTTACATCAGTGTTTGAGAGGATTGTGATAAACAATATAGTTAGTCTTCATGCAGAGTGGAAAAACCTAGAATTTCTGTATATATTTTTTACCAACAGAACCACGGCTTGGGGCTCCCCTTACCACAGCTGCTCAATTCATTAACTAATTAAAAATGAAATAATTATGCATCCTTTCCTGCTTATCTTACTTTAGAGGTGGTGGTCCAACAAGTGGTCCTTGGTGGTAGAGTGTTCACTCCGTGCTTCTACCTGGTGCAGACCATGCTAAATCGCTCCCTCAATGATGAGCTAGAGCGTTCCTACAGATCACAGATGCCACGGCCCACCAGGAAATTAGTTGGTATCTTGGTTGGCTGTCTTGGGTGACATTAAGGGACCCTTACATTTGTGACACTTAGACAAACTGCATAGGGATTGGCAAAGCTCAGGGCCCCTTGGAGCCACGAAGCCCCTGAACATATCCTGGGCTGTCACCCCCAACTTTTGAAAATATTGTTACATTTTGTCTGATATAGATAAACTGTGCTTTGGGATTGCACTTATTTTATGTAGCTGATAGAATTAAATAGAGCCCTTCTGTAAGACCTGAATGTAGACCGTTCTATGTTGCGTTTTTAGGTGTGTATACTGTCATTGTGCGGTACCAACTGGATTGGTGTTGTGCATGATTCAATATTGCAAAATAAAAAGTATCGGTGTGGCGCTCTTATCTAGATGTACACTATATTGCCAAAAGTATTCGCTCCCCTGCCCAGCTCCTGATTTGGATGGGTGAGCGAATACTTTTGGCAATATAGTGTAAGTAATTACTTAGTTTTGCTGCCGCCTAGGGGTTAGCACAGACTCTCGAGGGGGTTGTGCAGAAATCAACAGAAAAGAGGGGGGTTCCCTAGTGGCGCAACAGTTATAACATTGACATTTGTTATATATAATATCAACCTTAACCGTCAGATGTGCATAGATCCTTACGGTTCACATAAAGTGCATCCTTAATCGTGCAAATATAGCTTCTAGAGCAGGGGTCTCAAAAGTACCGGTTACAAATGGCCCGCAGAATACAGGGATCGGCAAGGTGTGCGTGAGGGACCCTTGCTCGGTCCGCTGCTGCGGCTGTCTGTTCGGGCCGCAGTGAAATCCGGAAGGGAAGAGCAGAGCAGGCAGAAGAGCCACACAGTGATTCGTGAAGCCACTCTGCTACAGGAGACACACATGCCCTGGAGACAGAGACACACAAACTGGTGACAGAGGGAGAGTGACAGGGACTGGAGACAGAGAGAGGGTGACAGGGACAAACACAAACTGGTGACAGGGACTGGAGACAGAGACACACAAGCTGGAGACAGAGGGAGAGTGACAGGGACTGGAGACAGAGAGAGGGTCACAGGGACAAACACAAACTGGTGACAGAGGGAGAGTGACAGGAACTGGAGACAGAGGGAGAGTGACAGGAACTGGAGACAGAGACACACAAGCTGGAGACAGAGGGAAAGTGACAGGGACTGGAGACAGAGAGAGGGTCACAGGGACAAACACAAACTGGTGACAGAGGGAGAGTGACAGGGACTGGAGACAGAGGGAGAGTGACAGGAACTGGAGACAGAGGGAGAGTGACAGGAACTGGTGACAGGGACTGGAGACAGAGACACACAAACTGGAGACAGAGGGAGAGTGACAGGAACTGGAGACAGAGGGAGAGTGACAGGAACTGGAGACAGAGGGAGAGTGACAGGAACTGGAGACAGAGGGAGAGTGACAGGAACTGGAGACAGAGGGAGAGTGACAGGAACTGGAGACAGAGAGGGTCACAGGGACAAACACAAACTGGAGACAGAGACACACAAACTGGAGACAGAGGGAGAGTGACAGGAACTGGAGACAGAGGGAGAGTGACAGGAACTGGAGACAGAGGGAGAGTGACAGGAACTGGAGACAGAGACACACAAGCTGGAGACAGAGGGAGAGTGACAGGGACTGGAGACAGAGGGAGAGTGACAGGAACTGGAGACAGAGGGAGAGTGACAGGAACTGGAGACAGAGGGAGAGTGACAGGAACTGGAGACAGAGGGAGAGTGACAGGGACTGGAGACAGAGGGAGAGTGACAGGAACTGGAGACAGAGGGAGAGTGACAGGAACTGGAGACAGAGGGAGAGTGACAGGAACTGGAGACAGAGGGAGAGTGACAGGAACTGGAGACAGAGACACACAAGCTGGAGACAGAGGGAGAGTGACAGGGACTGGAGACAGAGAGGGTCACAGGGACAAACACAAACTGGTGACAGGGACTGGAGACAGAGGGAGAGTGACAGGAACTGGAGACAGAGACACACAAACTGGAGACAGAGGGAGAGTGACAGGGACTGGAGACAGAGACATACAAACTGGAGGGAGAGGGTGACAGGGACTGGAGACAGAGGGTGACAGGGACTGGAGACAGAGACACACAAACTGGTGACACGAACTGATGGAGACAGAGTGTGACAAGGACTGATGGATGGAGACAGAGTGACTGATGAACAGAGGGAGAGACACAGAAGGACAGAGGGACAGGAGAATGGAGAGAAAGGGAAAAGGTCTGTTACAGAATAAAATAAAAAATTCACTAGAAGAGTACCAAAAATACAAGATGTTCAGAAGTAAAACACTTTGCTTTAAAAGAAAACAGTTTAATAAATAAAATAAAAACAAGTTTCAAATTTTGCATGTGGCCCCCATGGAAAATGAAAACTTGTCCAGTGGCCCTCAGGTAATTTGAGTTTGAGACCCCTGTTCTAGAGAGTATAAAGTGCTAGTGCAACAGTTGATCATACCATTTACACAGTGCTAAAGTGCAAAAGCGACAATAAGTGCGTATAGTGCAAATTTGTGCAAATATATGTATCAATGCCGGGATTAGAAATATGTCCCAAGTCCAGATGCTAGCATCCACTTAGGGATGCATAAAGAGCCTTACGCCAATTTTCAATGCGTACTGAGGGTCTAGCGTCCTTATTGTTCGTTTCCAGAGTTCCTAGATGGGCAGACTGTGCATCAAATGTGCTCTGCAGTTGGTTGATGTAACAGCTCCTCCTATGACACCAATTGACTCCACAACAAAAGGGAGATAAAAAGAGAGAGAAGCGTAATGGTTCAATAACGTCTTATGACCGCTGGAAAATCGTATATTGTAGTGATTGCACACTTACAAATTCCAGAGCCTCTTACGTCCGGGATCTGGAGTGGAACGCTTTGGGCCAACTATAGGGTGGCCACTTCCCTTCTTTGGAACATCGTCATTACCTCAGGTGAAGAAACATAAAAGAGAGCAGAGAGATGGCGCTCTCTTAGCACAGCATCAGTCGGTAATTTCTTAGTGCAATAAAAGATTGGTCACACTCACAGATTTAGTAGCCTTATCTGTCCAGGCTCAACTGTTGGGCATGCGGTGCTGCTTAATGGTGAGCGCCTAAACCTCTTTAACTGCTCCCTCGGGTTCAGGTGCTGTCGTCTACAACAAACCTCACAAGTCTGCCATAGTTGGGTTACCCATATTAATCAAGTTACTCCTTAATGGTGCAGAATGGGGGATTATTGACATAATAAAATACAGGGTATTAACATGGATAAAAATACATATATGTGGGGTTCTCGAGACGCGTTTCGGCGCTATTCCTGTGCCTTCCTCAGTCTTCATCCACATATTGATGATTCATATCATTGAAAATTGGCGTAAGGCTCTTTAAGCATCCCTAAGCGGATGCTAGCATCTGGACTTGTGACATATTTCTAATCACGGGATTGATACATATGTAGCGCTCACTCCCGGAGGAGCCGCTGAATTAACCTCGGGTTAGTCTCACCGCGTCTTTACTGATCCCAATAAAGAAGCATATATAATGTGGATATGGTATTTGAACGACAGGATTTCGTAATGCGGGAAAAACACGCGGCGGCAAAAGAAAAGTTTATCCCCTTTAGTTCTGGAGTGTAAGTCCCGTGAATGCAATGTCTCAAAGGTGTATGTGTATTGTCTCAAGTACCCGGATACTGTAGTCAACTGGCCAGTGAATGAAACAAACAAATCTTCGACTAGTCACGTTGGGGCCCTGTAGATTTAAACAATAATGCAGCGTGCGGTTCTTAGATTTGGAACTGCGGCCTGGAAGGCCTCTCACCCATCCGTTAGACAATCTGTTCAGCGCCCGACCAAGGATGTCTCTCCACTTATGCACTGGGACTCTGTGCCACCGGATCCGCTCCTTGCTTGTCTGATCTCCACACTGCGAACAACGGTCTACCGCCTGCACTCCCAATGGATCATCGCGGTCTCCTTACACGGGGTCCAGCTGGAACTAGATAGCTACTCCAACCTCTCAGCGGTGCGTAGGCAAGTCTCTGCAAGGTCACTGTCCCGATCGCCAGCACCATCGAGGCAGCGCCTGCACTCTGGCCCGTTCATGATCCCTGGCAGTCTCACGTGCGTCCTCCACCTTTTGCCGCTCGGCTCACTCTGCCTCTCCTCCGCACGAGGCTGCTGATCTCCTTCCTCTTCCTTCCACCCACTTCTAGACATGTGCATTCGTTTTAGTAGTAAAACGATTTAGTCCGAATTTTGGGATAATTTAGTTTTAGTATGACTCGAGATACGAAACTGCTCAGTACAAAAAATGAAAGAAACTAAAATAAAATGCACTACATTTTAGTTTCAGTCCTTTTTGTGATATTTTATTGTTGAGTGAAGGAGACCAGTAATGAACGCAACATCGCAAAGCTACAGAAAAGGTTTGTATGCGTAATCCTTCCCGACCCCTACCCGGAAATCTGACAGTGATAGAGCTCCAGAATACTCACTTGCAGCACAGACAGCCAGCACAGGAGAGGAAACCTTTACTTAACCCTTGCATGTCTATGAGGCAGACAAGATGATAAAAGCAGCTGGAGAAGGAAAACCTTCAAATAAATCACAGTGAAAGCTAATGACAGAGGAGGGCTGGATAGTAAAAACCCCTTTATAACAAGCAGGGCTGGGAGAAGAGAGGGACTTTATAAAACGTGTGTTCTCTCCCCTCCCGCTCTGCATAATCGGGGTTTAGGTCTGATACATTTTATATTATCCAGGAGCACTATCCCCCTTTCCTCATCTATAATACACGTTTTATATAAAGTTCCTCTCCTCTCCCAGTGCTGCTTGTTATAAAGGTTTTTTATGTCTGATACATTTAGTATCCAGCTCTCAGTTACTCTGTTATTATGAGCCTTCAGTGTGATTTATTTGAATGTTTTCCCTAGATTTAAAGTGCTTTATTTTATTCTAAAAATCAATTTGCACCAGCCATCTCTTCTCTGAGCTTTCAGACCGATTTACGTTAATATTTTCCCTCTCCCCTGCTTTTATATTCCTGTGTCTCCCCCACAGAGATACAAAGTTTAAGTCAAAGTTCCCTCTCCTGTGCTGGATAAGCATTGCATTCCGAAGTTCTGCACCCTCCATGCCAATGCAGTAGGATGTTCTATAGAGACAGGGGCATTAATTAATGCAGGTGGATGTTGTATACATTATACAGAGGGGTTGTTAATTAATGCAGGAGGATGTTATCTACATTACACAGAGAGGGGTATTAATTAATGCAGGAGGATGTTCTATAAATTATAAAGAGAGGAGCTTTTTTTTTTTTTTTTTTAGCCCTTTAAATCCAGTGGCTGTGAGCGCTGAGATCGGCTGCTTGTTATATTATCTCTCAGTACAATGTATCAGGCTCAGCTGTTACAGTAACTGACTGTAACAGCACTCAGAGTTTCAGTAAAATAAGGAAATAATATTGTTCTAACCTCTTATTTACTAGTTTTACTGAAACTCAGAGCGCAGTGATGAGCAGCAGTCAGTTACTGTAACAGCTTTGCCTGGCACATTGTGCTGAGAGTGAGTGATACTGTAACAAGCAGCGATCTTAGCCCTCTGAGGAGCCACTACAATAGTAATTGTATCCACTGGTTTTCGGATGAATGAAATTAGTTTTCATACTAAAGAACTGAAAACAAATTTCTTTAGCAACTAAATAAATTGCATTTTAGGACTAATCCATTAGTTCAAAACGAAATTTTGTGCTGTGCACATGTCTACCCACTTCCTGTACTCCCGCAAAGCATGATGGAAATTGTAGTTCCGTTTATGTCCAACATAGTTCATATTGCCTCTGCCTCCCCCTGGTGGCCATCATAAGTAAATGCAGCAAACACAGTCTTTAAACAGCGCTACACATATATTTGCACTATACGCACTTATTGTCGCTTTTGCACTTTAGCACTGTGTAAATGGTATGATCAACTGTTGCACTAGCACTTTATACTCTCTAGAAGCTATATTTGCACGATTAAGGATGTACTTTATGTGAACCGTAAGGATCTATGATTCAATATTACCATGAACCAAAGCTTCATCAGTGCTGAAACTGTGGATTTTTCTAAAACACCAGGAAGTGACCTCTGTTTCGATGAGATGACTGCTTCAGTGATGACAGCTGGTTGCCAATGGCTTTGTTCCTGTAATCTAATGGTCTTGTCCTCCCTTGAGCTGAGACCATGGCCTAGCCAACCTATCATAGTATCTCTTTTAATGTTGCTGCCTCTGCAGCCTTTCGGCTTTGACATCCTTGCAACTTACAGCCTTTGGCAGGAGCTGCTGGCTGGTGTTGGGTAAGGTCGATCGTAGGTGGTGACTCATTTGCAGATGCATTGGGGACTAAAAATACTCTAAAAGGACTGTAGTGATATTCCAGGAGACTGAGATATGTGTCCCTTTGGTCAGCCTTGGCTTCACTTTGCAGTTTGCACAAATTTCTCAGCAAATACAGTTGTGTTCAAAATTATTCAACCCCCAATGCTGTAAAGGGTTTTAGGGAATTTAGTGTACATTTGTAATTGTATTCAGAATGAAATACTACAAGGACTTTTTAAAGAACCATATGCAACTAAAATGACATCAATTGGTTTTGTAATACAGTAGTAAATGTTTCTTTTGTGAATTCTTCATTGACACAATTATTCAACCCCTTAAAGACTACCACTCTGAAGAACATAGGTTCATTCAAGTGTTTTCAATCAGGTATTGAAAACACCTGTGGATGTCACGGAGCAGCAATAAAGCATAATAAGCACCAATTAGGCAGCTTTAAAATGTCTGTGATACTCAGCTCCTTCTAGACATTTACTGGTGTGGTTACAAACATGGTGAAGTCAAGAGAATGGTCCAGGAAGACAAGAGACGAGGTGATAAGAAGATTGCAAAGATGTTAAACATACCAAGAGAGACCATAGGAAGCATCATTCGCAAATTCAAGGCAAAGGGCACTGTTGAAACGCTACCTGGTCGTGGCAGAAAGAAGATGCTGACTTCGCCTGCTGTGCGCTACCTGAAGCGTAGAGTGGAGAAAAGTCCCCGTGCGACTGCTGAGGAACTGAGAAAAGATTGTCAGATGTGGGTACTGAAGTTTCAGCTCAGACAATACGGCGCACACTGCGTAATGAAGGCCTCCATGCCAGAACTCCCAGGCTCACCACCTTGCTGTCTCCAAAGAATAAGAAGAGTCGACTGCAGTATGCCAAAAGTCATGTGGACAAACCACAGAAGTTTTGGGATAGTGTTCTGAGGACTGATGAAACAAAATTAGAACTGTTTGGGCCCATGGATCAACGCTATGTTTGGAGGAGGAAGAACAAGGCCTATGAAGAAAAGAACACCTTGCCTACTGTGAAGCATGGCGGGGGGGTCAATCATGCTTTGGGGCTGTTTTGCTTCTGCAGGTACAGGGAAGCTTCAGCGTGTGCAAGGTACCATGAATTCTCTTCAGTACCAGGAGATATTGGATGACAATGTGATGCAGTCCGTCACAAACCTGAGGCTTGGGAGACGTTGGACCTTTCAACAGGACAATGATCCCAAGCATACCTCCCAAGTCCACTAGAGCATGGTTGCAGATTAAAGGCTGGAACATTTTGGAGAGGCCATCGCAGTCACCTGACTTAAATCCGATTGAGAACCTCTGGTGGGACTTAAAGAAAGCATTTGCAGTGCGCAAGCCTAAGAATGTGACTGAACTGGAGGCTTTTGCCCATGACGAATGGGCGAAGATACCCGTAGATCGCTGCAAGACACTTGTGTCAAGCTATGCTTCACGTTTAAAAGCGGTTATAACTGTAAAAGGATGTTGTACTAAGATTGAATGTCACTTGGGGGTTGAATAAAACTGATAATGATGGGAGCACAGAAAAGACATTTGTGGTTATTTCATTATAAATGTTATGTTATATTTGTCTGACCTACACGCGCCTCTTTGATTTAATTGTAAGCAAGATGACTGAATGATCAAAATCAATGTCAAACTGGCCAAAACACTCAATTTCAGTGGGGGTTGAATAATTTTGAACACAACTGTACATTACTTTGGGTAGTATTGACTCGTGGTTGTATGGATAAATGCTGGTGTGCTGGCTAATGTCTCAGATTCACTTCAGCTTAGCTATACTGGGGGCCATTATCTGAAATGACAGACTCTGGAATACCATGCCTTGTGAAAACAACATATAACTTGCTTAATCACAGCTGCAAATGTTGTACTATGAAATTTCTCCAGCTCCAACCATCTGCTATAATAATCAATTGGTGCAAAACAGTCCTCATTGTTTCATGTGAACAGATTGATAGACCATGACAAATGGTTGCAACCAGTGATTTTGTGTCTGATCATGGGTTCTTTGGTGTTAGGGAAGTGATATGTCAGGCAGATGGGGCACTTGCAAACAGTCGCCTCGATTTATTTTTTTTCCCATCCCAGTCAGAACATGATTTCGGGAGCTCTCTG
Source organism: Leptobrachium leishanense (assembly GCA_009667805.1). Classification (NCBI taxonomy): domain Eukaryota; kingdom Metazoa; phylum Chordata; class Amphibia; order Anura; family Megophryidae; genus Leptobrachium; species Leptobrachium leishanense. The sequence continues at coordinate 58,194 of RXON01000165.1, forward strand.
CTTTTTTGATTGCCATGGGGACTGGCACGTATGCATGACAGCATGTGACGAAGGCTTGTAGGAATGACAATATTATCACTTTAAGATGATCCCATGTAGGTACGAAAGCTCGTCAAAGTGTTTCCAGAACTTTGACATACTCCGAAGACATTTTTTCTTTCTTCAGGCCAACTTCTTTGTGTTACACTTCTTAATGCCTGGAGCAGCGGGTCCCTGACAGGAAGACTGCGGGTATGCTGTGCGTACTTGAATGTCCATACCTTCACTGAGTTGATACTTTGTGGAATGGCTAGATTTGAGCATATCTGAAACAAGAGTAAAGGTTTGTGACGATAATACACAATTCAGAAGGTAAGAGTTAGCGGCGTGGCCGACTGCCGAAGGGAGCGGAGGTGTTTCTAAGGGGCTCCGCACGTCTGCTACCTTTATGGTCCAATAACGGATTTTTCAGTTGAGTATATTTGAATTTCGGACCCCGGCTTGCTGGCCACCGGAACCGAGCTGTCCGGAGGCCATTCTTGTCCCCCTCCGAACCTGAGATGACCTTTGCAACCGCGGGCATGTGGCCGACACGAGGTTCCGGTGGCCATATTGCGGCCCGTGATCTGGCTCCTAGGGTCTCTGTTTCCGGCTGTTCTGCCGCATCAGCCCGACCCGGAGATGTTCTGGAGGATGGGGAGACAGAGGGCCCTCGTCTCCCGACCTCCTAAAATAAGAGCCTGGTGAGTGAGGTGGATGGGTTGATGGCTGGAAGGACAGCCTCCCCCTGCGGAGTGCGCTGACGCCTTCCTTACAGGTTTGGAGGTCTGCTTACACTTGATGGACGGGGTGGAAGAGGAAGCCCCGCTTACCAGAGGAGTTTGGCGGCGGATGCTGTCAGTATTGCGGGGCTGCCGGAGGGAGAAAGGCCTGAATTCGGAGGAGAAGATGGCTGCTTCGGCTGGGCGCCTGGACGAGGCTTGTCCCGCGGCTGTGACGGAGTTGCCTGCTGCTGGCTCCCGGGAGTACTTGGCGGAGGATGGTGGGCTCCTCCCCGAGAGAGGTTGTGAACTGTGAGGCCAGCGATGGTGACCTGGGTGAAGTGCCCTCCCTAGATATCTTACCTGAGGAGGCGCTTTGGGCTCCATGTGCTGGCGCGGTTCTGGCCACCTGCGGCGTCCATGTGGATGTGAGAGTGGTTGCGCTGGAGATCCTCGAGCGTTCTGCTGCTGACCTCTTGGTGCAGCCCACGAAGGAGGAGCTGCAGGGCGCTGCTGACTGTCTGCCTGTCGGTACGCGGTGTGCACCCAGATCTTACTGCGGGGCTTCGGCTGTGACCCGATCATTCCGGGGCCTCCCTGCCGGATGGGTCCTTCGAGAGGGGTACGCGTCCAAATGTGCTGACCACTGCGTCATGTGGATGGACACCGGTTGAGACATCTGTTCCTGCCCCGTTGAAGGTCCCCCGGCCTGTCCCCTTCCCCCCATCTGTTGATGCGTTTTTCTTCCCCTTACCCCCCCCCTCCTACCGGTCTGATGTGACTTTGACTTTTATTTTTGTTTCTTTCTATTTGACACTCTCTGAGGATACTGGCTATTATTTCCGTCATGAGGACTCTTTTTGGGTTTTTCCGCAAAGGCTTGCTCCCACATCTGAGGGGGACTAGTGTGTCTTTTTTTTTTGTTTGGCACTCTCTGTGTGGTACCGAGGTGCGCCACTATGGCTCTGCTTGTCGTACTTGGCCCTCGGACCTCCGGGCCTCGTGAGTGATGTTGTCCCTCCATGGCCTCCTCCGGGAGTGTGCCAGGAGTGTCACGGTTATGGCCTGTGCCTTTCCCTCACACCCCTCCCCCCTTTTTTATTCTTATTTTAGGTTTTTCGCCACTTTATTCTTATTTTATTTATTTTTTAACACACATGCAGAGTTTTCTTATTCTGAGACCCCCCCAATTGGGGACGTTACTTGTCGATATATTGCTATCTTTTGATGACTCTTCTGTTATTAATAGATGTTACCCAGACGACGTTCTCTGGCCCTGTGTGGCTATAATTGCCTGTCATGTTCCATTGTTTGGCCTTGTGAGACCACTTATTATTTTATATTGTGATGTAATGCTGACTTATTTCAAAATTAAAAAAAAACGTTTAAAAAAAAAAGAGCGAGCAGGTGGAGGAACACTAAGGGGAAACCTTTGTCAGGAAAAAAGCCAAGTCCCAAAAATACCGGCTGGATGGAGTAGAGGTAACATCACTGTTCTATAACTGTGGAGACCCAGGTTCCAATCCTGGCCAGAGCACCTCTCCAGGAAGTGTCCTTGGGCAAGACACCTAACGGTACATACTTGCCTACCACACAATGGGCCATATAACATAGTTGGTGCTAACTTATCCAGAGCTGTTGTAAACTTCCCAGAGCCATTATAGCCTATGGAGGTTTTAAGTTTACAACAGCTCTGGTTAAGTTAGCACCAACTATGTAATACTGCCCAATATCGGCGGTGGAGTCTTTACCCTTTGACCTTGGAGAAGCAAGTCATAATACCATTCAGCACATCCCTCCAATACAACTGTGGAGTAGCATATCTCGACTTTACAAGAAGTGGGTTCAACCTGACCACCAATTCGCTGAACTACAATAATGGAAAGCCGACTCGATCCCACTCAAAAGAGCTTGTCCTTGAGCAAGACAACTAATGATATGGATGAGCCTAACTCACAAAATACTTGTACATCTCATAGATTGTAAGTTCCCTTGGGAACAGGGTCCCTCTGAATAAGGTCATCATCCATGTGTGGTATTCTAATGTATCAACCCCTTGTACACTGATCTTGTAAAGCGTTGTGGCATATGTGGCGCTATAAATAAAGGATAATAATAAATGCAAATAGAGGGATTTCAACGGAATGTAATATCAAAATCTAAAGCAATACAGAGTAAATGTAAGAGGAATAAACTAGTTGGAAATGAAGAGTATCTTGATTGTGTCCATGCTGTACCAGAGGATGGGTTCTGGCTAATGGAGCTTGCAGCTACTTTGTGGTGCGGCTGGATTTGAACATATCTAGGGATGGGTACTGGCTGATAGCTCTTGCCTTCACATTCCCAGAGGTGCTGCCCAGCAGTGTGTGGAGTCATATGCTGCATTAATTATACTGTAGAGGTGCTGCCCGGCAGTGTGCGGAATCATATGCTGCATTAATTATACTGTAGAGGTGCTGCCCGGCAGTGTGCGGAATCACATGCTGCAACTATTGAACTTGAAATGAACTATCGAATTTGATCGAAACGATATGAAATTATGGAATCAGCAATGGAACAGAAAAATATGATGTCCGAAATGGAACTGAAATCATGAATGGAACGAAAATGACTTGCGGTTTTACAAATTTCACGTTCATACGAAATAACAAAATAATTTTGTTTCGGATCGGAAAAAAATTCTGATGCTGTGTATTTCGGTGCCGATCCAATTCGGAACATCAGACGAATACGATTTCTGAAGCACCGAATCGGCCTGATTCGTGAAAAAAAAAAATCGGTCCGAATCGAAACGCACATCCCTATTAAATATTAACCCCTTAGAGACCGCGGACGTACCATGTACATCACGGCCGCGGGTCTCTTTTAGACCCGCTGACGTACATGGTACGTCCTGCGATCTTTTGAGCGCTGGAAGCGATCGGATTGCTTCCAGCAGCTCAAACACCATTGCAGGCTGCCTGGGAGTCCAGGCATCCATGCAATGGCGGTTAGAAGTGCCGGGGCCCCTTGTGATTGCTCCCCGGGAGCGATCAACATCCGGTTTCACCGGAAAGGTGCCCCGCACTTCTACAGAGCACTGGAAGCGATCGGTATCGCTTCCAGCTGCTCTGAGTATATTGCAGGGATGCCTCGACATCGAGGCATCTTTGCAATATGTTTACCTGCCGCCGGTCCGCTCAGTGATCGCTCCCCCCGAGCAATCACTTCCGGTAGCGGCAGGAAGTACTGAGTGCCATGAGGTATCGTGGCACTCAGTACAAAAAAGATCACATGAGTGATCAGGTGCTCTGCTGGGTGCCTCGAGGGATCAAGGCACCCAGCAGACTAAAAAAAAAGTGTAAAAAAAAAAAAAAAAATCTAAATAAATAAATAAATAAATAAATGAATAAAATAAAATAAATGTGACAGCCAAGATGGCGCTGCCCTTCTAAGGGCAGGGTCATCTTGGGGCTGTGTGGGATGTTCCTAGCCTGCCTCAGAGAGGCAGGCTAGCAACATCCAATCAGAAGTTATAAAAAATCTAAATAAAATTTCTAATTTGGCAGGTCAATATTTTGTAAATATTGGCCGTGACTTCTGTGATTCTCCCTCCCTCTCCTCACTTGTGTTTTGGTGAACGAGAGAGAGATCAGATTTGACAGGTTAGAGATTTTAGGTATATTTAGTGAGATTAGAAAAATTGAGGCAGATTTAGAGAGATTTTAGGGAGATTTAGAACAATTGAGGCAGGTTTAGAGGGATTTAGAGATTTAGGTGTTTATTTGAATTTTCTTGTGAAACCCAACGGTTCTTCTAAGAACCAATAATCCGCTTAGATTATAAAATTTTATAATTATTATATATATTATATATAATGTCTGAGAGGGTGTACAGCGCCGAGGAGGCATATGCCATCCTGGCGTCAGAATCTGAGGCATCTGCGTCGGACTCAGACCCAGATTTTGACCCCGCTAACTGCTCAGAGACCTCACTAAATACATCATCTACCCTGGCTGATGTATCTCCTAGTGATGTTTCTGATGCAGATCCTGGGCCACCACCTGCCAGCAGGAGACACACAGCTCCAGCTGAGGAGTGGGTAGTGCCTCATCGCCAGAGGCCAGATATCCCTCCTTTCACGGCAAATCCTGGCATCAATATTGATGTTGCAGGATTTACCGCCACACAGTTTTTGCAGGTGTTTATGGGGGATGATTTGTTGGGCCACATTGTTGCCCAATCAAATCTGTATTCCCATCAGCATTGTGCTGCGAAGCCAGACTCCTACTTGGCAAGGCAGCAATGGACCCCGCTAGATGTGCCAGAATTTCTGAAATTCTGGGCACTTACTATGCTGAAGAGCATTATAAAGAAGCCCTCAATTCGCTCCTACTGGAGCAGTAGCCCCATCTGCTCTACCCCCATTTACCCCCAATCAATGTCACGTAGAAGGTATGAAAACATTTTGCGTTTCAGGCACTTCAGTGACAACAGCCTGTGCCCTCCTAGAGAGCATCCCCAGTTTGACAGGCTGTATAAAATCCGCCCCCTGATTACCCACTTCGCCGCCAGGTTTGCAGAGGCTTATACACCTGGAAGGAATATCTGCGTGGATGAATCCCTAATGAAATACAAGGGAAGGCTGGGATTCAAGCAGTATATTCCTTCCAAACGCTCCAGGTATGGAGTGAAGTGTGCCGTTCTGGGTCTCTGGCGCCCCCTCTGGCAGTAGTGGACATTGCTGCTTTTTGGTTTATTTTTATTTCATTCATTTCTTGGATTCCAAGCCTGATTAGTACCTGGACTCCATTGGTTCACCCTGGACCATTTTGTATAAATGGAGACCACTCCCTTAGTAGGGTGCGGTCTCATTCATCCTGGATCAGTCATTCAGCTCATGTCTGGTTTGCCTTGCTCTAGATTCATCCTGAATCATCTATTCAGTTCAGTTCAGTCTGTCTGTCTTCAAGCTCCTGTCTGGTTTGCCTTGCTCTAGATTCATCCTGGATCAGTCATTCAGCTCATGTCTGGTTTGCCTTGCTCTAGATTCATCCTGAATCATCTATTCAGTTCAGTTCAGTCTGTCTGTCTTCAAGCTCCTGTCTGGTTTGCCTTGGTCTAAATTAATCCTGTTCAGTCTGTCTGTCTTCCAGCTCATGTCTGGTCTTTCCCTGGTCTAGATTTATCCTGTTTAACCTGTCTACCTGGTCATTCTGTTTACAGGCTCATGTCTGGTTTGCCCTGTTTTTCTTGCCTTCTTGTAGTATCATGTTTAGTTCTGCGTATCATGTTTAATTCTGCCTCCCATATTTAGTTGCCTATTTTGTTTATATCTGGTTTTCTTTATATTTCTTGCCGTGAGGTTAAAGGCTCTGTTTATTGTATTTATGTTCTGTATTCCCTGCTCTTGGTTTAAGTTCTTGGTTCCTAGAATAAATGATATATTTTTATTTTTCTAGTTCAGGCTTATGGTCTATTTTCACTGCTCATTAGGCTCACACCCCTCTCTGTCAGGTCAGGTCCCTGACCCCCATCGTGACATAATGAGACCACCAGTAACAAGTGAGCTAGCAGTGATTCTTGGTCTGTTGGAGAACCTGCAAAAGGTTAATAAAGCTGCAGAACAGCACCTGGAGCGGCTGAGTGCTATACTGCTGAAAACTCCCAGGGACGCCTTCCCAAAGGAACCTGTTCCAGTGAAAGATTCCAGAGGACCCCTGACCCTGGAGGAAAGGGTATGGAGGAAAACCCATGGTTTATGTTTCTACTGTGGTTCCTGCCTGCACAGAGTGGCAACCTGCCAGGTGCGCCCACAGAAGGCCCTCACGGTCCAGCCTTACCAAACCTCCTTGACCAAGCCATGCCAGGCCGCAGTATCCATGTCCACTGCCCTACAGCGCAAGGACTCTCCAGAGTCCGCTGCCCTGCAACCCGCAGGATCTCCAGAGTCCGCTGCCCTGCAACCCGCAGGATCTCCAGAGTCCGCTGCCCTGCAACCCGCAGATTCTCCAGAGTCCGCTGCCCAACAGGGAGAGACCAGGTGTAAGCCAGCAGTTCCAGTCAAGAGTGCTGCCCTGCAGCGCGAACAAATCGGGGTCACCGCTCCACAGTGCCAAGCCGGGGTCACCGCTCCACAGTGCCAAGCCAAGGTAGTTTCCAAGCCACGCTCACCCGAGCTGGTAGTTTCCAAGCCACGCTCACCCAAGCTGGTAGTTTCCAAGCCACGCTCACCCGAGCTGGTAGTTTCCAAGCCACGCTCACCCGAGCTGGTAGTTTCCAAGCCACGCTCACCCGAGCTGGTAGTTTCCAAGCCACGCTCACCCGAGCTGGTAGTTTCCAAGCCACGCTCACCCGAGCTGGTAGTTTCCAAGCCACGCTCACCCGAGCTGGTAGTTTCCAAGCCACGCTCACCCAAGCCGGTAGTTTCCAAGCCACGCTCACCCGAGCCGGCCATGACCGAGTCGCCGAAGAGCCGTGCCGAGGTCGCTGACCCACAGACCCGTGCTGCTGCCGCCATGACCGAGTCGCCGCAGAGCCGTGCCGAGGTCGCTGACCCACAGATCCGTGCTGCTGCCGCCATGACCGAGTCGCCGCAGAGCCGTGCTGCTGCCGCCATGACCGAGTCGCCGCAGAGACGTGCCGAGGTCGCTGACCCACAGACCCGTGCTGCTGCCGCCATGACCGAGTCGCCGCAGAGCCGTGCAGAGGTCGCTGACCCACAGACCCGTGCTGCTGCCGCCATGACCGAGTCGCCGCAGAGCCGTGCAGAGGTCGCTGACCCACAGATCCGTGCTGCTGCCACCATGACTGAGTCGCCGCAGAGCCGTGCTGCTGCCGCCATGACCGAGTCACCGCAGAGCCGTGATGAGGTCGCTGACCCACAGAGCCGTGCTGCTGCCGCCATGTCCGAGTCGCCGCAGAGCCGTGCTGTTGCTGCCGTGTCCAAGTCACCACAGAGTCATGCTAAAGGCGCTGCCCCTCCTGTCCTTGCCAAGGGTGCTACCCAACTGGTCCACACCAAGGGCGCTGCCCCACCGAGCCCAGCTGTCCCGGTGTCTTCGAGCCCAGCTGTCCCGGTGTCTTCGAGCCCAGCTGTCCCGGTGTCTTCGAGCCCAGCTGTCCCGGTGTCTTCGAGCCCTGCTGTCCCGGTGTCTTCGAGCCCTGCTGTCCCGGTGTCTTCGAGCCCAGCTGTCCCGGTGTCTTCGAGCCCTGCTGTCCCGGTGTCTTCGAGACCTGCTGTCCCGGTGTCTTCGAGACCTGCTGTCCCGGTGTCTTCGAGACCTGCTGTCCCGGTGTCTTCGAGACCTGCTGTCCCGGTGTCTTCGAGACCTGCTGTCCCGGTGTCTTCGAGCCCAGCTGTCCCGGTGTCTTCTAGCCCAGTGGTTCCAGTCCAGTCGCTGCAGAGCCGTGCCAAGGTCACCAACCTACGGAGCTGTGCTGCTGCTGTCCCAGTCAAATTGCCACAGAACCGGATCGCCACTGGTGCCATGTTCCTGTTGCCGCAGAGCCGGGAGGACACTGTTGCTGTCCATTCCACGTCCCGTACCAGGGGGAGGAGACACAACAGGACTGGTGCCAGTGTCTTCAAACCTGGACCCAGTTTTGGCTCCAACCCTCATAGACGGGGCGTCTTGAGGAGGATGACGACTCTGAGTGGGACCTCAGGGGACTTTGGTGACTGGTGTACGCGAGGGCTCTACGTGCCTACAGGACCCATTGACTTTTTACTTTCATTCTTATTGTCTTTTTTTTTGAGCATCCGGGGTCTGCTCGTGGAGGGGGGGATATGTGACGTTCTGGGTCTCTGGCGCCCCCTCTGGCAGTAGTGGACATTGCTGCTTTTTGGTTTATTTTTATTTCATTCATTTCTTGGATTCCAAGCCTGATTAGTACCTGGACTCCATTGGTTCACCCTGGACCATTTTGTATAAATGGAGACCACTCCCTTAGTAGGGTGCGGTCTCATTCATCCTGGATCAGTCATTCAGCTCATGTCTGGTTTGCCTTGCTCTAGATTCATCCTGAATCATCTATTCAGTTCAGTTCAGTCTGTCTGTCTTCAAGCTCCTGTCTGGTTTGCCTTGGTCTAATTAATCCTGTTCAGTCTGTCTGTCTTCCAGCTCATGTCTGGTCTTTCCCTGGTCTAGATTTATCCTGTTTAACCTGTCTACCTGGTCATTCTGTTTACAGGCTCATGTCTGGTTTGCCCTGTTTTTCTTGCCTTCTTGTAGTATCATGTTTAGTTCTGCGTATCATGTTTAATTCTGCCTCCCATATTTAGTTGCCTATTTTGTTTATATCTGGTTTTCTTTATATTTCTTGCCGTGAGGTTAAAGGCTCTGTTTATTGTATTTATGTTCTGTATTCCCTGCTCTTGGTTTAAGTTCTTGGTTCCTAGAATAAATGATATATTTTTATTTTTCTAGTTCAGGCTTATGGTCTATTTTCACTGCTCATTAGGCTCACACCCCTCTCTGTCAGGTCAGGTCCCTGACCCCCATCGTGACATGAAGGTATATAAGCTCTGTGACAGCGAGAGTGGGTATACTCAGGCCTTCCGGGTGTACGAGGGAAAGGATAGTAGCCTTGACCCTCCAGGTTGCCCAGAACACATGGGAACCAGTGGCAAGATTGTGTGGGACCTACTTTTTCCCCTGATGAACAAAGGGTACCACTTGTATGTTGATAATTTTTATACGAGTGTCCCTTTGTTCAAGCTGCTGTATTGTTTTGATACAGCAGCATGCGGTACTGTTCGCAAGAACCGCGTAGGTTTCCCAGCACAGCTTGTCCGCACCCGGTTAAAAAGGGGGGAGACCTCAGCTCTGCGCCAAGAGGAGCTGTTGGCGGTCAAGTACAGAGACAAGAAGGATGTATACCTTCTATCCACCATCCACACTGAGAGGTCTGTGGAGGTCTCTGTACGTGGCAGAGCTGAGCGCATCAGGAAGCCAGTGTGCATCAAAGACTAATGGCCACTATGGAGGGTATGGGTGGGGTGATCTGGCAGATCAGCTGCTCCAGCCATACCAGATTATGCGGAAGTCAAGGGCCTGGTACAAAAAGGTTGCAATTTACCTGATGCAAATTGCAACCCACAATGCCTTTTTGCTCTGCAAAAAGGCAAACCCGGAGTGACGCTGTCCTTTTTACAGTTTCAGCTCCAGGTCATTTCGGGGTTTTTGTACTAGGATGCACATGCTCCCCGGGCGGTGATGGGGGACAAAGTTGGGGCTACACATTTTATTTATAAAATCCCCCCTACTGAGGGCAAACAGAAACCCCAAAAAAGATGCAGGGTGTGTTTCAAGAGGGGGCAGAGGAGAGACACAATCTTTTACTGCCCAGAATGCCCTGGACAACCCGGTCTGTGTCTTGGGGACTGTTTCAAGCTATATCACACTGTGCGTGATCTGTGATTTTTTTTTTTTTTTTTTTTTTTTTCCTTTCTATTTTTTCTTATACTCTAGTTAGTTCAGTTTAGGTTTTTTTTTCTTTTACTGCACCAGACTTTTACATTTTATTCCTACATTTTTATGTTCTACAATTGGTGCTGTATTTTGCCAAAATCTTTGCACACCTATGCATGGGGGGCATGGGTGTACTCAGGAGACCTTGCAGAAAACAACCTGGAGAGTTTTCATGCAGTAACAAACAACAGTGTCTCCTAAATCACAGTCCAAAACTGATGTGGGTGTGAAAATGAAAAATGACCAAACAGTATCCAATTTGTTTGGAGTTAACGGTTGCATCCATGGCATAAAAACACTCCATTTACAATACTTTGGGGTGTTAGCTTACCAAATATATGCACGTTCATAAAATTGGGGTATGTAAAAAGGCCCCTAAAAAGAAGATAAGCAAAGAAGATACTGTATGTCAAATTAGAAAAATGACAAGCACATGTCAAAAGATTGGCGTAGCACCCCAAAAACAACAGAACAAATCTATATATGGGGTGGTATCCCTTTACTCAGTAGAGGTTGCTGAACATATGGGTTACTGCCAAAAAACACCCCAAAATAACTGGATTTGACAATTCATGCCTAAAGTACAATGTGTGTGAAAAAATAACACAAAAAGTGACTACCTGAAAGTTTGACATAGAGCTAGTGCATGGAAAGTGTTAAAATACAACTCTTTGAAGCACCCTAGGGTGTGCCCTTTCTAAAAATATATGGTTTAATGGGGGTAAATTACTTTGGCCGGCTTCAAAAATGTCCCAAATAGGACATGGGTGCATGATGACGAAATGTGAAAATTCCAAGTTGGAAAACTGAAATGCGCACCCCCCAAATAAGGCCTTTTAGCCCCCAAATGACCCGACATACCTATACATGGGTGGTATCAATTTACTCAGATGTTGCTGAACATATTTTGGGGTGTTTTTTGGCAGTAAACCTTAAAGTTCACAGTACATGTATTCTTAAAATGCGTTCAAAAAAAAAAAATCACCAAAACTTTTTTTTTCTCAAACTTTGGCATAGATTTGTGGTAAAATGGTTTGCATGGAAAGAGTCAAAATACTCCAAGTTTAATACCTTGATTTGTGTACTTTTAAAAAAATATGTATATGTGGAGGGTTATTCAGGAATTGGTGACAGATATCAGTGTTACAATGTCACTAGCACTAGTTTTGAAAATAAACTCTTTGGAAATGGCAAAGTGCTACTTGCACTTATTCGCTTTTTTCCTTATTTTATGCAACAATATGTAAACATTGGGTATTGCTAAACTCAGAACTAAATTTAGAAACTACTAAGCAATTAAATTTTTTTGACGGTTGTTGATACATAAGAAATTTTGGGGGTCAAAGTTTGAAAAAGTGGTGTTTTTTTTCAATTTGTTTGTCATATTTCACAATGTTTTTTATAGTAAATTATATGAAATGATGAAAAAAATGGTATCTTTATAAAGTCCATTTAATGACGAGAACAGTGTAAAATATGTGTGGGTTGCATAAACGAGTAAGAGGAAAATTTGTCCTAAACACTAACAGCGCAGAAACGTAAAAACAGCAGCGGTCACTAAAGGGTGGATTTGTGTAAAACCGCCCGGTCACTAAGGGGTTAAGCTGTGTCACGGATTTTTCACTTGAGTAATATAATTTCACTGTTTAATTTGAATTTGTTTCATAAAGTACTTTGCTGACTATTAATTGTATTGTAAATTAAAATCAATTTGATAGTTTATCAATTCGAAATTTGATTTCAAATTCGATAGTGTGGGAAATGTTGTATCCTATAGGCTTCAATGTTAAAAATATTCCAGTTTTAATTCAATGTCTAATAAACCGTTGCTTATAATATTCTGCAGTAAAAAGTCTCTTTATTTATAGATTTTCTTTAGGATCTTTTAAGCATTTTTTTTTTTTTTTTTTTTTTAAATCAATTCTAAATTTGACCCAAAATTTCGAATCGATCTGAAAATTTCGTGTGGTCGAAATTTCGGAATGCCCTCGGAAGCACGAAAATTGTAAATTTCGTAGGAAAAACGAATCTATACGAAACTAATTGCACATCCCTACTTTGGAGCACATGAAAAATCCTGAGTATACGGACACTGGTTTATGCAGTGCAACGTAAGCTGATCTTCCAGTCTCTGTAGGCAGAACGCACAACTGCAAACCCCCTTCATGTCCAGGTTCCACTCCTGATTTGTAGCTGGCAGGTTATCCTGATAGGAGGAAGGTGAAACGGATGGTGCTGCTCCTCAGCCATTGTGCTGTAGCTGAATTACTGTTTTTTAGATGGCAGCTAGATTATTATTATTATTATTATTATTCTTTATTTATAAAGCGCCAGCATATTCCGCAGCGCTGTACAATAAGCACAGTATAGACAGGGTTACAATACATTGAACAACATTTGACAAACAGTACAGGAGGAGATGAGGGCCCTATTCCCGTAGGAACTCACAATCTAGGAGGGTTGGGGTTGGAAACAGGAGGAGAGGACTGTAAGGTGAGAGTGATTGATGGTTGCGTCAGTGAGTTGGGTGGTAGGCTTCCCTAAATAGGAATGTTTTAAGGGAGCGTTTGAAGGAAGAGAAGTTAGGGGAAAGTCTGACAGTACGAGGGAGAGCGTTCCAGAGAGTGGGTGCTGCGCGTGAGAAATCCTGCAGTCTATCATGGGAAGAGGTGATGCGGGAGAAGCTAGGCGCAGGTCACTGTTTGACCTTAGGGAGCGGGCTGGGGTGTATTTGGTGATTAGTGAGGACAGGTAGTGGGGAGCTGAGTTAGTGAGGGTTTTGTAGGTAAGGATAAGGATTTTGAACTTAATTCTGCAGTGGATGGGGAGCCAGTGAAGGGACTCGCAGAGGGGAGCGGCAGAGACAGAGCGGCGGGTGAGGTGAATTAGCCTGGCGGAGGCATTCAGGATGGATTGTAGGGGGGAGAGGCGGGACAGAGGGAGGCCAGATAAGAGATTATTGCAATAGTCGAGTCGGGAGATTACCAGGGCGTGTATGAGTTGTTTTGTGGTGACAGCGGTAAGAAATGGCCGAATTCTGGATGGATGGAGTATATTGCCCTCTTGGCAAAGTTTAGATTTTTTCTTAAATACTGTTTATGGTGATGCTGTCTGGACGAAAGAAGCGGGAAAATTGTGGTTACTTCTAGCTGCAGGTATTTTGTTGCTCTATATTTCTGTAAAAAAAATATAATTATGTTTCTGGAGTTCTTTTTTTCTTGCCTCACCTTCAGGTTTTATATTAAGAAAACCCTGGAGTGGCTTCAGAGAACCTCCCATTGCAGATCAGATGCTGCTTTTTGCACTGGCACCTTTTAATAGTGAGTTGTACCATGTAAGCAGTATTAACTCTGGCATATTGCAAAGTAATCGTGATAACTTTAAACTCGGGGCTGAAATATTTTTAAGATCCAGAATGCAAGTCACACAAGGTTCTTTTCCTTAGTTTTAAGTTGTGTCAATCCGTTGTCCACATAACTTGCAACCACTCCACTTTCAAGAAATAAATACAGCCCCATTTGCCTGCTTTTTTCGATAGAATTCTAACCTGTGCCCCCCTGTCCCCCCCCCATTTCAAAGGCCTCTGATGCCTAGCACTTACCTGAACTCATTTCTTCTTCACACAGGGAAACACACAATCAGGATCCATTCACACATTCAGCAGTCCCTCCCTCCCCATCCATCCCCCTACCCAGGACTGGCCTCTATTTTTTGCATCCTTTCCAGCTGTCTACACTTCTTTCTCTAATTACTCTAACAAATCCCCAGGCTTCTAATTCCCAGGCAACCATCAATTACTCTCACCTTGCAGTCCTCTCCTCCTGTTTCCAACCCCAACCCATCTAGATTGTGAGTTCCTACGGGAATAGGGCCCTCATCTCCTCCTGTACGGTTTGTCAAATGTTGTTCAATGTGTTGTAACCCTGTCTATACTGTGCCTATTGTACAGCACTACGGAATATGCCTGCGCTTTATAAATAAAGAATAATAATAATAATAATTGGCACTGCATTTGTTCATTCCTGTAGGTTGGCATAGGAGATAAGCCTCAAACATCAAGCTGAACTTTTTTCTGCAGATACTGCAGGGTGGTAATATTCCATGTAATAGGAAGTTATGTGAAACGTTAAAGGGAGAGTATCTTGGAGAAGATGGATGTAAATAAAATTTGGTCTTGTTGAGGAATGTGTGTTATTGTTTGCAGAAGCAGTGAATCCATGATGTCTGGTCAAAAATAGACATTTATGGTCGAACATCCCTGTGTGTCAGGTTCCATTGCAGTTTAGGTATTGAGCAAAGGATGTTTTGGTTGCAGACATCGGTGCTGCTCAGTTATAGATGGGTTGTGTATGTTAGGCAGATAAGATGGATCTCAGGACTTGCACATTGTAAGCAGCAAATGGATATTTATTTTGCATAAATATTTAAACCTTTTCCCATTAGGGGTCTGTTTGGTCTGTTTGGCTATTCATTTAATTTGTGCCTACTCTTATTTTTCACTGACTTGTTTTCCTTCCTGTGGACACATACTGTTAAGAAATAGATATTTTACACCTCTGCATCTTACTACCTTTCCTAAACGAGCCTATTCCCAGATGTTGAAATGTTTTCATAACCATATTTAACACTGTATTAAAAATAAACAAATTAATAATAAAATGAGAATGTGGGATTTGCCTGGAGCTGTGAATTTCCTGTTTGCACTTTCTCCTCCATCTTTCTGTACAAATTTATCACTTTTCTCTTTTTATCGCCTCTGTAGACTGGTATTAAAAAAAAAAAAAAGTAATAAAAGAGTCTTTTCTTAAAAAAAGAAAAAAAAATGACAGATGTGCGTAAAAAAAAAATAAATAAATACGGATGCACGTAAAAAAATGACAGCCGCGCGTCAAAAAACGGTACTTTGCGCGCAATTTTGCGCGTCGGTTTTATGAACGTTATTTTTTGACGGATGAAAAAATGTGCGAGGATTGTAATACCAATGTTAATTTTGCGCGATAACGTATTTAGCTGTGCGCAAAAAAAATTGCGCGAAGAAGTAGTAGGGCCCTTAGAGGGAAAAGAGGAACCGCTCCCGTGAGTTTACAATCTAAGCGGGAAGAGCGCCTGCTCTGTCAGCTACGCGCGCACCCATCACAGCAGCTCACTTGGCCCTCCCGTTGCAGACGGGATGGCGACAGACGTGTTACAAATGCATTTTAATATGGAGATACTCTTGGATAAGACATTGAAAAGCAAATTTGTGGACACGGATTCTGAGCTGGCAACAACAATAGACTGCCCTCCGGGCAGGCTTAACAACTAGGAAATAATAAAATAAACACTAAACAATTTTTTTTCACAGGGTGGAAATGGCTCAGCAGTGACAGGGTTAATGGTCAGACTATATATTACATTGTTTATTACCTTTGTTCTTGCCTTGGTTTAGTTGTATATTAAGGGTTAATGGGCAGGCTTCATTCCTTACTTAGTATACATTTTGGGCGTTTACATTCTCCGCACAAATTCATACGAGCAGCGCAATTTTTTTTGCGTGCAGCGTTAAACGTTTACGAGCGTAAATTAACGCTGGTATTACGAGCGCATTTTTTTCAGCCTTCAAAAAATATTGCGCGTAAAAAGACGCGCACAAACGCGTGCAAATTGACGCTGCGCGCACAAATCAGTGGGCAATCAGAATTAAGAACCACAATTGTCTCCCATTCAGTTTTAGCACCTGTCAAAATCAATCTGTGTATATATGCTGCAATAATAAAAACACGCACAACCTCTCCATTTTATTGTTTGGGTATGTGTAGAATGTGTAACACTGTGCTGTAACTTTTTTTTCGTGCTGGTGTGTTTCGTTTCGGCCAGGACGTTGTCGGATATAATCTCTGCACGTGAATACAACACGTTTGTATATATTGGATTTATCAGCCAAGCCTCCAATATGTCTATATTGGACTTACTGGACCTACCTCGGCAGTCGTCTCCAATATATCAGGGACTATTATTTCATAAGAAACTTATACGAGACACAAATATCAATCGTTTATATCTCTTAGAAATTATCCTGAATTCTTTTTATTGTCTGTGTTTTGCTTTAAAAAATACAATAATCAATAATCGGATAAAAAATATATATATATTTATTACGTATACAAAAGAATTTCAAATCTCATATCATAAACAACAATTTATAAACCACACTCCATCAGCATATAAAAACTAGCTTCACAATATATGTATCTCCGGTTAGTAACTGCATATATGATTATATATCATTACCTTATCAGTTAGTAACTAATACACAAATGGTTAATAAACATTTCTGCTTAATACAACATGCATTTCCCAGCAAACAATGTTTAACCAGCCAGCTCTTATAGATATATATATCTCTCTGCTACATGGATCAACAAAAGATGATAATTTAATAATAAGTAATAAAAACTTATTTAGTGAATCCTCCCCTAATCTCGAGAATTAAACTTCTAATCTTCTGCTTTTTATTTTGCAGTTATATAATTCCTTGCTCATTAATTTTAATCACAGTAATTTCCAAATTCAATATATATTGGTATCAATCTTGCAACATATCTTTAGGAATAAATCCTTATATCCACTTCTTCATATTTCTATCTGCAGAATAGAAAATACTTAGAATTTGGATTTTAACCGTATCCGAGAAATCTCAGTCTGCGTTGCAAAAATCTCTACAAATATATTTTTACATTAATTCCTTATTTCATACATTACCTGTCCAATTTGGATGTTGATGAGTCTGCCTTGGAATTCCTGATGTAGTGTTTTGTTTTGGAATATGTGAAAATTATCGATATTAGATAATCAATGCATGTGAGTTAGAGATTTGGTGAGAATATTGATTGTCTCATGTCTTGGGATCTGAGTGCATGGCGATGTGAGTCTGATGTCAGTCTCTGTCTGTTGGAATCTCTGACTCTTCAGAGGGTCATATGTAATGGACGTCTGAGTGCATTGCGATGCGTCCCGATGGCTGGCAATCTCTGACTGACTTACCAAAAACTTTTTCCCGCTTATTATAGCCACACAGTTAATATTAATGATAATATAAATCATTATTTTTACTATCCTGTAGAGGGCAGTATTGCACTTCTTATATTAATTCCATTAATTCCATTAATTCTTATCTTAGGGTCAAAAGGTCAGACTAACTTAACAAAGAACCTTGTCTTCTAACTAGACTCTAGACTCTAGACTGTCTCTTGAGATTTATAGCTCTCCTCCCTTGGTTGCTAAGAGCCTTATCAGCTAAATTCTTTTCTGGTTACAGAATATTCTTCAGTGATTTCTTTTATTTATCAATTATACTTTCTACAATATTTATTGGAGTATATATTTCATACTGTAATTGTAATAAAATATACCTTGATTATAAACATATATTTTGTGAATATAATTCTATATTACAAAACATTTAACTCTTATTCCTATACCCAAAAAACAAAATCTCTTTTGTTTTAAAACTTAGAATAGACCAATAAATTTACTTATGACACGTCTTAACATTATCTCACATTCATTCTAGGTTCCTTCATGTCTGGGACTTCTTAACCCAGGAATGAACTTTGTAAAAAAAATCTTGTTCATTTCTAAACCTAGAGAATATTTTGAAAGAAAAACTGTCTTTAAAACAAAATGGCTACAAGCGTCCATTTTAAATTCGCCTTTTCTGTGTAATATACCTGACATAACCCCCCTTTGGTTTCTTGGATATTTATTTATTGACCAATTAAATAAATTTGAGGAAAACATACAATATCTCCCCCCTTTACCAATTAGGCTAGGTTTCCACCTTTCGCAACACGTTTTTCTTCTTTCATCCATTTAATAATTGAAGATGCAGTGTTTTTAAATTTCAATGTACGTACTTTCTTTGTTAGTACAATCATCCAGACAGTTAGAAACATAATTACTATGTAAATCACAATCTTTGTAATCTTCGGCCCGTTATAAGCAGATAGCAATTGATGATCAATCTGTGAATACATTGGAGCATAAATTGTTAGATTATCTTTTTATTTTTAGAAGTTCAATAGTATGGTCATGCTAGTTCTTTAGCAAAGATTTCAAATCTGGATTCATGGGTATCTCTTGCCCTTGGAATACGACAACGATTTGTATCTCGTCATACCAGACTTCATTTATAAAAAAATAACTTCTCGATAACAACTCTTGATTCTTTAGAAACTTTCACGAGAATCACTGGTGTGGGTATGAGCACTCTCTGTTTTGTACCAGATTCTTCCGATAAACATTTGCTTCTCTCTCTGTGTATCAAACAGTGGTTGCAATAAAATATGCAGCAAATCTTTTCTTTCGGTGGTTCTTGTACATAGCAATCAACGGTATCCTGGCTGTATCCCGCATGTCTTTCAGGCTTGCATGAGCTTGATGCGCATGGGACTTTAGCATTCTCCTTGGAATTGTGCGGAAAACCGTAGAATTTCCAGATAGTCGCAATCTTTGGTGGTCCGATTCATCTTTGCGGATTAAGCGTCGCAGTTCGGATTAATCATTTATCTCAATTTCTGTTGGAAGAAAGAGTATAAATAACCATTCATAGACTAGCGATTTCACTCAAATTCCCTATAGATATTCTGATCTCTGATTAAATTTAATTAACCGTACGGATCTAGTCTATCTACTAGCTTGAGTTAAACATCTGAATGCTGGGAAAAAGAATCACATGTTAATTAAAACATCACTTCACATAATACCAGTTAAGTGTCTTCTGTTGTTCCATCTTCACATATCCTGAGATAATCTAGAATGACAATCATGCAATTGAGCTTGGCAGTTTTATTTCTTCTAGAAATATATAACATAACTTTTTCCAATAACATTAGGACTGTCTCCATCATTATCTAGATCTGTTATCCACTCATCTTGAGGATCTGGGTATCTGATAACTTCAGGGTCACTATGTCCATCTGGTTCTGTCTCCCTCTTGTGGAGGTGAATAATTAGCACGTCGTCTTCCAGACATATATCTCGAATTCTCTCGGGGGGAACACATATGGTGTTATCCTCCTGCTCTCCTGTAGTTAGGGGCTTTGGCCTTAAGAAAGAGATATCAGGTGTCTGGCTATTTCTGAAGTGGACTTCAATAGAATCCGGCCTTTCCTCAATCACGTGGCAGTTACGCTGAGTGTGATGGGATTGGGATCTATCATAGCTGATTGGAACATTTACTTGGGACCAAATAACCTCATTGATAAAATCAATGATTGGATTTAACCTTTTGAGAAGGTCCATTCCAATAATTAGGCGATTTTGGGGCAGATCCACAACAAGTGTTGGATGCCGAATTACTTTATTCCCCAATTTAAAATCCAATTTAGCCGTGCCCAGAACTTTCAGAGATGTGCCACTCACACTCACTAGATTAGCATTAGATTTATCTAATCTAGGCTTCCTGGAGGACAGTTCTTGGACCTGTTCAAAATAATGTGCTGATATTAACGTAACCTGGCTTCCACTGTCTAGCAAGGACGGAATATGTGGTAAATTATCTTGTAATTCTACATTCACATAATATCGGTCTTCAATGCTATGCAATTTACAGAGAAATTTAGAGTGAGATATGAAATTAGGTTTTTGACAGATTTTACCAATTGATTTTGCTCTCTCAAACGTGCTTTTGGCAGCTGTGCTGACCATTTCGGATCCAGTCTTCTCAGCTTGCTCGCACTTAGTCTGGGGAGATAAAATACATTTTCCTTCTCTTTGCAGGGAAGGGTTTAAATCGTCAACCATACAAACATTTGTATTAATCATTTCATCATCACTTTCTGGTAAATTGTCATGGATGCTGGTTACTTCATCAGAAACATCATCTAGTCACTGGTTGGGTGGGGCTGCAGGTATTGCATCGCTTACAACCTGACCAGTGTTATTTCCAGTCATTAACTGAGTGATCTGATCCAGTTTTTCTGTCAGCACACGGAAATCTTCCTGCATTTGACCCATACGCTGGCGTACATTAAATCTCCGCTTTCTATTCGTCCTTGGGGACGAAGCTTGCGCATTATCAGACACATCAGATTCAGTTTTACCTCTGGTTGCTTCCTGTCTAGGTACATTTTCCCTTGATTTAACCCATTGACTTCTAGGTACCCATTGCTTCCTAGATTGAAATTTACTTCCTGAATTTTCTCTGGCAAACCCTTTTTCCTGATCTGGCTTGGATTTTTCCCTTTGGGGTATGGAGTCACGCAATATTTCCGCATAACTCTTTTTGTGGGACTCAAATTTAATATCGCCCTTTTTAGCGTGAATTTCCGCTATTTCCTCAGGTGAGTTTTTTACTCTTTTCCCCTGAGCTTCTTCACTATATTCAAATACAGTAAATAGGGTCATACTTTCTTTTAGTACCCAATCCAAACCATTTCTCGGGTCATAATCTCTTGCCAAAATAACCTTTATTTTATTTGGCAATGCGTCATAAAATAATTGGATAAATTCAGGGTTTTCAAAATCTGGGTTTCTTTCAGCCAAGCTGTACGCATTTTTAAGGACTGACAGAAATTCACGGGGGCTTTGATTAGGTCTGCATTTTAGAGTTAAAATTGCTCTTTTCGCAGCTAGATTGGTACGGTGAGGCCCAAATTCAGATTTGACCTCAGAAACTACTTTACTCCATTTCCTTATACCAGATTCTTTCAAAGACTGAAAAAAATACCTATGTTTACTTTCAAAGACCCATGGAATCAACTCAATTTTCTGAGCATCTGAATCTATTCCCATTATTTCCACAGCTTCTTCAAACATCGATAAATGATTTATTATTCTTGATGATGCCTTAACATCAAAAATACCTACTGAGGTTTTGAGGAAATTAATAATTTTCGTTAAATCATTCACTTTATGATATTTCTTAATAGGCTGTGGCTGGCTAGAGTGATGTGATTTGAAATACTCCTGTGTAAGAAGTTTTACTCTTTTTTCATCATGAGATTTAGTTTCACTTTCACATTCGCTTTGGCTCTTCAGATAAACAGAGCTGTCAGAATTCAGTGATGTATAGCTTAAAGCTTTCAAAGGGAACTTCTCTAACGAAGAATCTTTAACCCTTCGAACATCAGTTTCAACCTGACGTAACTCATCAGCGAATTTCTCATGTTCGCGTTTCATTCTCGCCAATTGTTTGTTTAGCTCCTTATTTAATTTGGATAATTGAGCAATCTCATCTTGCATTTGATCTTTTTCTTTTGCACACACCTTCAACTCCATTATCATTCGTTCTGACTCATCTTTTAATTTATTTACGGTTTCATGCAAGTCACAATTTTTATTTTCTAATCTGTCTCTGGTTTCTTTGTCATCATTCAATCTCTTGTTCATTTCTGCGATCAAGTATATACATTCAGGCACAATTTTTAAAGCAAACATTTCTTTGTCCTTTTTATTTGTGGCTGCACTTATTTTTCGCAAACACTCAAGAAAATTTGATTGATCTGACCAGATTGAATCAATATAATTCGATATATTTGATTGCAATTCTTTTATCCATTCAAATAAATCGTCTGTGACGTGTAACTTGTCCTTTAGATAAGACATAACATCTATCAATATTATTTGATTAGTATGTATCTCTACATCTTCCTGAGTCTCAGATTCTGACTCTGACATTTTTACACTGTTTAGTAGATA
Organism: Leptobrachium leishanense; assembly: GCA_009667805.1. NCBI lineage: Eukaryota > Metazoa > Chordata > Amphibia > Anura > Megophryidae > Leptobrachium > Leptobrachium leishanense. The sequence goes on from RXON01000165.1 coordinate 80,065, forward strand.
ACCGTAAAAACCACAAGTCAAAATACAACAAGGAATCAAAATATATATATATATTTTATCTCTGTCTAATCAGACATTACTGACAATTATATTCCAAACAAAAACTACAATCTCGGAACAGTGCCTCCAATTTGTCGGATATAATCTCTGCACGTGAATACAACACGTTTGTATATATTGGATTTATCAGCCAAGCCTCCAATATGTCTATATTGGACTTACTGGACCTACCTCGGCAGTCGTCTCCAATATATCAGGGACTATTATTTCATAAGAAACTTATACGAGACACAAATATCAATCGTTTATATCTCTTAGAAATTATCCTGAATTCTTTTAATTGTCTGTGTTTTGCTTTAAAAAATACAATAATCAATAATCGGATAAAAATATATATATTTATTACGTATACAAAAGAATTTCAAATCTCATATCATAAACAACAATTTATAAACCACACTCCATCAGCATATAAAAACTAGCTTCACAATATATGTATCTCCGGTTAGTAACTGCATATATGATTAATATCATTTACCTTATCAGTTAGTAACTAATACACAAATGGTTAATAAACATTTCTGCTTAATACAACATGCATTTCCCAGCAAACAATGTTTAACCAGCCAGCTCTTATAGATATATATATCCTCTCTGCTACATGGATCAACAAAAGATGATAATTTAATAATAAGTAATAAAAACTTATTTAGTGAATCCTCCCCTAATCTCGAGAATTAAACTTCTAATCTTCTGCTTTTTATTTTGCAGTTATATAATTCCTTGCTCATTAATTTTAATCACAGTAATTTCCAAATTCAATATATATTGGTATCAATCTTGCAACATATCTTTAGGAATAAATCCTTATATCCACTTCTTCATATTTCTATCTGCAGAATAGAAAATGCTTAGAATTTGGATTTTAACCGTATCCGAGAATCTCAGTCTGCGTTGCAAAAATCTCTACAAATATATTTTTACATTAATTCCTTATTTCATACATTACCTGTCCAATTTGGATGTTGATGAGTCTGCCTTGGAATTCCTGATGTAGTGTTTTGTTTTGGAATATGTGAAAATTATCGATATTAGATAATCAATGCATGTGAGTTAGAGATTTGGTGAGAATATTGATTGTCTCATGTCTTGGGATCTGAGTGCATGGCGATGTGAGTCTGATGTCAGTCTCTGTCTGTTGGAATCTCTGACTCTTCAGAGGGTCATATGTAATGGACGTCTGAGTGCATTGCGATGCGTCCCGATGGCTGGCAATCTCTGACTGACTTACCAAAAACTTTTTCCCGCTTATTATAGCCACACAGTTAATATTAATGATAATATAAATCATTATTTTTACTATCCTGTAGAGGGCAGTATTGCACTTCTTATATTAATTCCATTAATTCAATTAATTCTTATCTTAGGGTCAAAAGGTCAGACTAACTTAACAAAGAACCTTGTCTTCTAACTAGACTCTAGACTCTAGACTGTCTCTTGAGATTTATAGCTCTCCTCCCTTTTGGTTGCTAAGAGCCTTATCAGCTAAATTCTTTTCTGGTTACAGAATATTCTTCAGTGATTTCTTTTATTTATCAATTATACTTTCTACAATATTTATTGGAGTATATATTTCATACTGTAATTGTAATAAAATATACCTTGATTATAAACATATATTTTGTGAATATAATTCTATATTACAAAACATTTAACTCTTATTCCTATACCCAAAAAACAAAATCTCTTTTGTTTTAAAACTTAGAATAGACCAATAAATTTACTTATGACACGTCTTAACATTATCTCACATTCATTCTAGGTTCCTTCATGTCTGGGACTTCTTAACCCAGGAATGAACTTTGTAAAAAAAATCTTGTTCATTTCTAAACCTAGAGAATATTTTGAAAGAAAAACTGTCTTTAAAACAAAATGGCTACAAGCGTCCATTTTAAATTCGCCTTTTCTGTGTAATATACCTGACAACGTTCAGATTTGCAGTTACCACCAGCTTTTCAAAGACGTTAAAATTATGCGCGCAAACGTCGATCGTAAAAACTTTCGCATCGATTGTAATACCATCCGCGTACCAGCACACAAACGCATTTGCGCTCACAATGTTAAGTATGAGATGTGCGCACGAACTTGTGTTCGCGTAGGGTCACTCGCGTTAGACGTTAACCCGCATCGTATGCGCGAATGTCGTAATACGACGTTCAGCGCAAAGGGTTTTGCCCCTCATGTTAATGCGCTTTTGCGCGTGTGCAATTAATGCACTTTTGCGCGCGTGAAGAATGTAATAGGGCCCTTTATTTTTTCATTTATTAATGGTATTTTAGGAGTTAATGTGTAGGTTACATGTCTCAAAGTGTATACATTTCAGGCTATATTACATTCTTCACGCAAAAACGCACGCGCAACGTGTGAATTTGTGCACCAACGTTAATGGTTTATGCAAATCACAGCTGGAATTACAATCCTCACGCGTTCTTTCATCCGTCAAGCAATAACGCGCGTAAACTGGACGCGCGCAAATGCTCGCTCAGTACCGTTGAGCGCAGAAATCAGTGTGCGCGCTTTTTTTTCTCGTGATTCAGCCAATCAGAATTAAGAACCACAATTGTCTCACGTTAAGTTTTTGCGCCTGTCAAAGTCAATCTGAGCATATATGCTGCAGCAATAATAAATGCAAGCACAACTTCTCCATTTTATTGGTTGGGTATGTGTAGAATGTGTAACTATACTTTGCTGCATTTTTTTTTGGGCTGGTGTATTTGGGTTCAGCCAGGTTGTTCAGGTTTGCCATTAACACCAGCTTTTAGGAGTTGCTAAAATTATGCGCGCAACGGCTATGCGTTAATCCTGCACATAGATTGTAATACCATCCGCATACCAGCGTTCATTCGCGTTTGCGCTCACAATGTTAAGTATAGGACGCGCGCAGTACAGTACACACGCACGCAAAGGGTTCGCGCAGTTCACTCGCGGTAGACGATTACGCACGTTTGTTGCGCTGACTATGTAATACGGCGTTCGGCGCAAAAGGGTTTTGCCCTTCGCGTTAATGTTTTTTGAAGATTGTAATTTAGCCCTTCATGTTTTCACTTGATTACTGGCATTTTAGTGGTTAATGGGAAGGCTACGTGCTTCGTAGTGTATATATTTCAAATTTTCACTTGATAATTGGCATTTTTGGAGTTAATGGGTAGGCTACATGCCCCACAGTCTATTCATTTAATGTTTTCCCTTGATGGCATTTTAGGGGTTAATGGGTAGGCTACATGCCACAATGTTTATTGTTTGTATTTTATTTCCCTGGTTTTATGGCATTTTAGGGGTTATTATGGAGGCTAGAAACTAAGGGGTCTATTCATCTTTAGCTCCTTTGCTTTTGTCACATTTCTGCAATCAATTTCGCCAAAAATATGGTGAATTCCCTATTTAGCGAATGGTCACCGTAATTTGTGAAATTTGGAGTTGCTGAAGCCATTATTGGACGTCGGCAAAAACCGCTGAATTACGGCGAATAAATATTGAATTTATGTATCAGGATATGACAACATAAAAGTATCACTGCATCACATTACTCTAGGATTATGAAATCTTATTTATAAATACTTATTTAGTTTTTTTTTAGTGGTGTGATTTAGTGGCGAAAATTATATGTGTCCCCCCCAGTTTTGACTGTGGTATCTTATGTGCCCCCCTATATATTGTTCCTCGAGTCGCCACTGTCCCGGACATTGTCCGATGGATTCGTCCAAGCCTGGTTACCACGAAAACCGTCACTTCAAAATGATACAATTCTACACTGGACTGAGATTTCATATGAAATCAATTGTGGCGAGCTGGCTAGTGCATTCTATGGCACATTCACCTGGGGTATATGAAATGACTTATTTAGCTATTGTCATGATTGCCCAGAAAATCTGGTGACGACAATCATTGTCACAGAATATTAAGGGTTATAATATTTAATATGTGGGTAAAAGCTTCTTGATCCAAAGAGAAATCTGTCGCCATTCTGGGGTCAAGAAGGAATTTTTTCCCAGTGTTTTGCATATTGGCAAGCGCTTCAGACTGGGAGCCCTGCAAAAACGTATTAACGCGAATGTCGTATTACAATGTCGTATTACAATGTCAGCGCAACAAACGCGCGCAGTCGTCTAACGCGGGTGAACCTGCGCGAACCCTTTGCGAGCTTACTGTACTGCACGCGTCCCATACTTAACATTGTGAGCGCAAATACGTTTGTGCGCTGGTACGCGGATGGTATTACAATCTATGCGCAGTTTTTAACGCACATCGTTTGCGCACAGAATTTTAACAACTCCTAAAAAGCTGGCGTTAATGGCAAATATGAACCCAACCCAAATACACCAGCCCAAAAAAACAAAACGCAGCAAAGTATAGTTACACAAACACTAAAATTGAGAGGTTGTGCGTGTTTTTATTATTGCTGCAGCATATATACTGAGATTGACTTTTACAGGTGCAAAAACTTAACAGTAGACAATTGTGGTTCTTAATTCTGATTGGCTGAATCGCGTGAAAAAACAGTCCGCACACCGATTTCTGCGCGCAACGTTAATGCAGGCGCGTTTATGCGCGTCCGTTTTAAGCGCGTTATTTTTTGACGGATTAAAAAATGCGCGAGGATTGTAATACCAGCGTTGATTGACGCGCGTTAACTTTTATCGCTTTGCGCACAAATTCACGCGCTGCGCAAGCGTTTTTGCGCGTCGATTTGTAATAGGGCCCTGGGTTTTTTGCCTTCTTTTGGATCAACAGCAGTAGGTGATGTGGGAGAGGCTGAACCCGATGGACGTATGTCTTTTTTCAGCCTATGTAACTATTGTGTTGAAAGGGTTAAATGTACAAAGTTGTTTCCAGTAACCTGATACTGATGAGGTTCAGAGTACAAACTGGCATTGTTTCTGCGGCTCCTTCACCTATTTCTAGGCTACACACACCTCCCATGCTGCTCTGTGTTTTAGCCAGTGCTGAATCTTATTACCTGTTTTTTTCTCTCCCTGCTGCTTAGTTTCTTCAGTCAGAATGTCCAATATGAAGACTGGTCTTCTAGGGCTTCCAGTTCTGTGGCTGCTCAGGCGCATTTTCTTTCCCTATTTATGGAAGGACCTCCACTTTTTCTACAGAGCATTACAATATATGAAATACACAGACGACTTCCTCAAACGCATACCTCCCTTTCTAGTGCTGGACAAATTTTATCTACGGGTATCTGCTCAACCTGATAAAAACTTTATCTTCTACCAAGAAGAAGTCTATACCTACAGGGATATAGACCTTAAAAGCAACCAGCTGGCGTGGGCACTGAAACAACATTCCAATCTCGAGGAAGGGCAATGTGTCGCCATTTTTCTTGGCAATGAACCCGCCTATATCTGGACATGGTTAGGATTGGCCAAGATAGGATGTCCAGTGGCTTGCTTGAACTACAACATTCGTGCCAAGTCGTTTCTTCATTGTTTCCGGGCTAGTCGTGCTAAAGTGTTAATTGCGGGACCAGGTGAGATACAATTATTTCATTTTTCCTTAATAAGAAAAGGTGCACGATAGAAGGATAGATATCCCAAAATCCCACCGCAATAGACAATGAGCGATACATGGACACACGATTTTCTGCAGCCCATCAGTTTACGATTTTATTTTACGCATGCAAAGCCCTTATTTTAGGTTGTGTCGCACTCTAATGATACATTTAGTATGGACACATGGTACATTTATTAATTACAAACTGTACGTTTTCAAGAGTCAAGAACCAAATGGGAAAACCCCCTAAAAAAAGTAAAGATGTGGACCTAATTATCTCAGCAGGCAAACCCCTGTGTGTACATCTATATGATGCGTGCAATCCAAAGAGGTTCAGATCCGACAAATTGATTGGTCCGGAAACAAAACGTATTTTGGTTTGGCGGAAATTCATTAATTTCTGTCTTGTATTTTGGCTGAATGAATTAGTCCGATAGAAGAAATAAAAGGGGAACTTGCTTTACTTAAGCATGTTTTAGCACAGTGTCCTCCTTTTATCTCAATTGCTTTAATTGTGCGATCAATTTATTCTTCGTTAACCGTCTCCATAGTAAAGCGGCACTTCTCCTTCCATGCAGAAAACAGCTTGGTGAGGTCCATACGCTGTCTGTTTAATCTGCACAGTGTCAGAAAATAAATGTGTGCACAAGTTAAAGCATGTGCATTTTTTTTTAATTTTTTTTTTTTAATACCACGACGCTGCTGGGGTTACAGAAACAGTTTATGGCCCTTGCAGGACCTTGTCGAACTCTGCTCTACACTGACTGGAGATTCTGCCAGAGGCAACTTGTAGTGCTGAGACAGGTACTATGGAGACGATGAATCACGAAATGTACAAATTCACATATTGTACCTCCGTACTTTCATTATTCATTTAGGCGAGTTTTGGATTGTGGTTCAATTGACTCTACGCTGAAATTTGACACAAATCTGGATTCATCCGAACACACATGTCTAAAGCCTATGATCATTGTAACAGACACAGTATTATCCTTGCTGAGTATAGTATATGAATACGCGCCTCTATTTATTTACTGCTTTGACAAGAAAGGTCATAAAATATGATGATAGGTAAATGAGTTGCTATCATTAGTGATTATCTTTTGACAGATTCCCATCGAAGGTGAGCAGAAAGTCCTGAATTTAGCACTTTATAACAGCACAAATACACTGTCTTATCGTTTTGATATGATCATATAATGTCACAGCATTTATTGGCGTCCAGAGCAGAGTGGCATTCATTTGTGGCCAAGATCTTGTATTGATGATGGGAGAGTTGGACACTGCGTAAATTCTTCTCCTTCACATCCCAAAGATTCTCAATGGTGTTCAGGTCTGATCTGTGTGGTGGCCAATCCATGTGTGAAAATTATGTCTCATGCTTCCTGGTCCACTTTTGCACAATTTAGATCTTGATGAATGATGGAAAAACCTGCTCATTCAGTAAATTCAGGGAGTCACATGACCTCATTTTTTGCAGCTGAAGCATATTAATCACCGCAGTAATTACCCAATGGAATCCCGCACCTATTTGGCTAGTTAAGCCAGGTGGTGATTTTTTTTTTTTGGCCAGGCAGTGGTTCTTTTGATTTGAGAAACCCTGTGGTAAAAGTTTGGTTTAAGAATAACATTACATTACTTAGTATTCATTAGACATGTGCACAGCACAAAATTTCGTTTTGAACTAATGGATTAGTCCTAAAATGCAATTTATTTAGTTACTAAAGAAATTCGTTTTCAGTTCTTTAGTATGAAAACTAATTTCATTCATCCGAAAACCAATGGATACAATTACTATTGTAGTGGCTCCTAAGAGGGCTGAGATCGGTGCTTGTTACTTTATCTCTCACTCTCAGCACAATGTGGCCATATTACATAGTTGGTGCTAACATAACCAGAGCTGTTGTAAACTTCCCAGAGCCATTATAGCCTATGGAGGTTTTCAGTTTACAACAGCTCTGGTTAAGTTAGCACCAACATTGTAATACTGCCCCGTGTCAGGCAAAGCTGTTACAGTAACTGACTGCTGCTCATCACAGTGCTCAGAGTTTCAGTAAAACTAGTAAATAATATTTTTATATATAAGAGGTTAGAACAATATTATTTCCTTGTTTTACTGAAACTCTGAGCACTGGTACAGTCAGTTACTGTAACAACTGAGCCTGGTACATTGTACTGAGAGATAATGTAACAAGCAGCCGATCTCAGCGCTCACAGCCACTGGATTTAAAGGGCTGAAAAAAAGGATCCTCTCTGTATAATGTTTAGAACATCCTCCTGCTTTAATTAATACCCCTCTCTGTATAATATATAGAACATCCTCCTGCATTAATTAATGCCCCTCTCTGTATAGAACATCCTACTGCATTGGCATGTGGAGGGTGCAGATCTTCGGATGTTGCGATGTTGCGCTCTTCATTGCTGGTCTCCTTCACTCATCAATGTAATATCACAAAAAGGACTGAAACTAAAATGTAGTGCATTTTATTTTAGTTTCTTTCGTTTTTTGTACTGAGCAGTTTCGTTTCTCTTGAGTCATACTAAAACTAAATTATCCCAAAATTCTGACTAAATCGTTTTAGTACTAAAACGAATGCACATGTCTAGTATTCATGTAACAGTTTAGAAATGGAAAGATACGTACCAAAGACGTACTGATACAGAGGGAGCCCTTCCCTTGAAACAGTCTGGAAAAGCTGCAATTAGCAGACAGCCCATGAGCTTACAATCTAAAGGTTATGGGAGTCATGAGGCAACAGGAGAAGGGGGAGTGTGAGGTTGATGGTCAGAAAGACAATGAGAGGCCTGAAGAAACTGCATAGGCTGTGGAAGAGGTAATAAGATGTATGGAGGAATGAAAACACCTGAAGGCTGACAGCATAAAAGTAAACCAGGGAAAGGGCTGGTGGGAAGAGGGGCAGAAGAGCTGGCAGTGTAAGAGTAGATTTATGGAGTGGATGGGTTTGTTCAAATCTGACAAAAAAAGAAAAAGTATGAGGGGGTAAAGGGTAGAGAGAAGGGAGAGAAAAAAGCATGTGTGTATTGATTATATTTAAATATAATAATCGGTTGAACAGATATTACAATTTATATAAAAAAAGCGACACTCAATTTAATGCTACTTTTTTTTCCCACGAAAAGAGTTAAAGGACGCAGTGGAAGAAGTCTTACCGACATTGACTGAAGAAGGGGTCCAGGTATATTACCTGAGCAGAGAATCTCCAACCGATGGAGTTGAGAGTCTACTGGACAAAGTGGAGGCTGCGTCTGACCAGCCAGTCCCTGCATCCTATAGGTCAAAAGTCAATATTCAGTCACCTGCTCTATATATTTATACTTCTGGAACAACTGGTAATCATTTTATAAACCATTTTACAAATGTATTCAAGACACGCACTATACCTTATACCTATAATCTTTATTTTTATACTTTGTTTCTTTTTCTTCATATTGTTTTTTTTATCAATCTTTTTGGTTTTCAATGACTATAATCAATATAGACTATAATAAATATAGAGGGGTAAAGAAAGAAAAAAGGGAACAAACATAATAAAAAAATCTTTAGCAACTTAAAAAAACTAAGAGCAAATTGGGTGATCTAATTGGTTGATAAATGTTATCTTGATGGAACAAAGTCGCAAAACCTTAACAAATGTCTGCTAAATTCAACTAAATTATTGACTGTTATCCAGTTCTGTGCGATTACTATAATATTTCTGGCCTGAAGACACATAGATTATTTATTTTTTGTTAAAATATAACAAATAATTTAATACTAGATTTCACTTAAATTTCTGTATTAAATAATTTCATATATTAATACATGCATTAAATAACTATAATAGCATTTGTAATGTGGCCTGTAATATTATGAGCATTTTTCTTATAAGGCAAATATTATGAAATATTATCAGAAATGCATACATTTGTCTAATACGAATAATCCTGACTAAAAAGATCCAAACATCATTTAAGTGCTATAAAAATAACATATTCTGGTCTGAAAACCCATGTTTGGTTTGGTTTTTTTTTTACTTTTTTTGTTGTTAAAAATATATTAAAGGAACACTCTACTTAAAAATCACCCCCCCCCCCCCGTTTTTTTATCCTAATCTATCCCTATTCCCTTAATAAAAAGTTTTTTGTTTTTTTTGCGTAACTGTAATACTTACCCTAAAATCCACTTGTTTCCAGCGGCGTCTTTTTTTTTTTTATATATATACTCGCCTCCCTCCTCTTCCGCTCCCGTCCTTCTTGCAACCGACTTGCCTTCTGGTTTACGTGAGAAGCACGCATGCGCGCCTCTCACGTAAGCCAGCCAGTCGGCAGGCTCCTCCCGGCTCCCTCTGAGGATTAGTGTTGCGCGCAAGAGGATGCGCGCAACACCAACCCTCAGCCGCTGCCGCCAGCTACTGCGGCGAGTTGGAGACGTCATCGCGCTGGAAGCACGATAACGTCTCCTACTCGGCAGAAGCGGGAAATATGATTCCCGCTCTGCTGACTGACAGCTGGGAGGGCGGAGTAAACTCCTTTGCCTCTCTCAGCTGTTTTCAGCTTTTTCTGCTGAACTGCTGAGCGGAGGGAGGGGAGACAGAGGGCGGCATACTCCGGGCATCATGACCACCTAAAATAGCTTAGGTGGTCATGTTGCTTAGAGCAGGCCTCAAAATTTCAAGTCTTGAGCTACTAGCCAGGCCTTAAGAGTTACTCGCCACTAGTTGCCCCACCTAACCCTTCTCCAGCATTGCCTCTGCATTCCCACTCGCCCTCATGTAATTTCCACTCGCCAAATGCGAGCAGGTGAGTGGAAATTTTGAGGCCTGGCTTAGAGTATCCCTTTAAGTAATTAAAGTAAATAATGAAATTATTTACTATGTAGTTTAAATTGTATAATAAAACTTGTGTTAAATAATTATAATATAATGTTTAATAAGGGATGTAATATTATGAGCCATTTTCTTCTATGTGAAATATTGAGACATATAAGCAACAAGGCATATATTTGTCGACTAGAAATAATAACTGTGAAGATTCAAACCATAAAGGAAAATTATTTAAGTAGCTTGACAGCCTGAGATATAAGTAGGGCTTTGTAACGCTTAATTTGCTCTAATAGTTGGGAAGAATTTAATCAGGTTGGGTGGATGATAAAGTAAGGTTTAATTCTTCCAAGCGTGACGTGCCTATAATTTGATAATCTCTAGATCCCCGGATCAGGGCCAGATTAACATAGGGGCCAATGGAGCTGCAGCACCAAGCCCACAGCCCGAAATAGGCCCACGGTGCAGGTGTCATAAATGATCCACAAGTGCAAAACATCCACACTCACGTTTAATGCCTAATCGATACTGTGCATTGTGGAGGACTCACGGTTGTTTGGAGGAAACCCCCTCCCCCCAAATGGACTCAGGGGCTCGACGGCACTTTAATATGAACAAAGATAGAGCGGCATCCATGCCAGATGTTTCATAAGATGTTGCCCATTTGCTGGCAAGTTTGAAAGTGGAAGCTGACGTCACGTGTTACTGCTCACCTCTCTCTACCTGTCCTCGGGAAACCCATAACTCACATGTCTTTATTTTTTTTCCCCCCAATCAGTGTACAATATCTGAAGACCATTAACGTGTGATACATGGAGTAGGCTGAGAATCATTGTCATCATTATCATGATGTCACTGTGCTATTACATCACTATCCTATTTGCATTTATTTGTTGCATCCCCAGGTCTGATGGGAAATATTGTTAATGTTTCACTCACAGGACTTCCAAAGGCAGCGGTTATATCCCAAGGCCGTCTTCTAGTTAGTTCCTCCCTGACTACTCTATCAGGTGTATCATCTGACGACGTGTTGTACATTACGCTGCCCCTTTATCATAGCACCGGCCTGATGATTGGAGTCCGCGGATGCATCGAGCAAGGTACAGTAGATTCAAAAAACCCGACCCGATCCAATCTTGCCTGGAAGCATTAGACAAACCTGTGCTACTCAATTCCAGCCCAGAAATTTAAAGGGACACTCTACACACCCTGACCACGTTATCTTCTTAAAGTGGTTAGGCTTTGTGGAGTGCCCTCCCCTTCTCCCCCCTCCCTCTCTCCTACCCCTTTCTCTACATATGTTTGTGTGAAGTGGGGGAGTTTCTTCCACCCACACAATTGGCACCAGGCAAACGGGATTTTGAATTTCTAGGCTACGTTCACCAAATCAGTCACCGATGAAGTCAGCAGTGTCTTCAAGTAGCCGTAAAAGACCAAGTTTGCCAGATATATGAAGCACAGCACAGGTGATATGATTTGCTGCTCAGTGATTGCAGGATTCAGTCTGCATTTCCCCAAGGTGATCCTTAAAACCTGGCCTGTTAGGAGGACCTGGAGGAGTAGGGCTGGGAACCACTGTATTAAGTAGATGTCATACCAGTGTGTAATATAAATATATATATATATTATATATATATATTAGAGATTATCTGTCCATTTATTTTCTATTATATATTTCACACACAAATAAAATTGTGGTTGTGTCTACTGTTATTCTGTAGACACTAATAATAAACGGATCAATAGATCTGATTCTGAAATGAAGTAGCCCTAAAACTATTACTACAAAGGAGTAGCCCTAACACGTCTACTACAAAGGAGTAGCCCTAAAACCATTACTACAAAAGGAGTAGCCCTAACACGTCTACTACAAAGGAGTAGCCCTAAAACCATTACTACAAAAGGAGCAGCCCTAAAACCATTACTACAAAAGGAGTAGCCCTAAAACCATTACTACAAAGGAGTAGCCCTAACACGTCTACTAAAAAAGGAGTAGCCCTAACACGTCTACTACAAAGGAGTAGCCCTAAAACCATTACTACAAAAGGAGTAGCCCTAACACGTCTACTACAAAGGAGTAGCCCTAACACGTCTACTACAAAGGAGTAGCCCTAAAACCATTACTACAAAAGGAGTAGCCCTAAAACCATTACTACAAAGGAGTAGCCCTAACACGTCTACTACAAAGGAGTATCCCTAACACGTCTACTAAAAAAAGGAGTAGCCCTAACACGTCTACTAAAAAAGGAGTAGCCCTAACACGTCTACTACAAAGGAGTAGCCCTAACACGTCTACTACAAAGGAGTAGCCCTAAAACCATTACTACAAAAGGAGTAGCCCTAACACGTCTACTACAAAGGAGTAGCCCTAAAACCATTACTACAAAAGGAGCAGCCCTAAAACCATTACTACAAAAGGAGTAGCCCTAAAACCATTACTACAAAGGAGTAGCCCTAACACGTCTACTAAAAAAGGAGTAGCCCTAACACGTCTACTACAAAGGAGTAGCCCTAAAACCATTACTACAAAAGGAGTAGCCCTAACACGTCTACTACAAAGGAGTAGCCCTAACACGTCTACTACAAAGGAGTAGCCCTAAAACCATTACTACAAAGGAGTAGCCCTAACACGTCTACTACAAAGGAGTATCCCTAACACGTCTACTAAAAAAAGGAGTAGCCCTAACACGTCTACTAAAAAAGGAGTAGCCCTAACACGTCTACTACAAAGGAGTAGCCCTAACACGTCTACTACAAAGGAGTAGCCCTAACACGTCTACTACAAAGGAGTAGCCCTAACACGTCTACTACAAAGGAGTAGCCCTAACACGTCTACTACAAAGGAGTAGCCCTAACACGTCTACTAAAAAAGGAGTAGCCCTAACACGTCTACTAAAAAAGGAGTAGCCCTAACACGTCTACTACAAAGGAGTAGCCCTAAAACCATTACTACATTAGGAGTAGCCCTAAAACCATTACTACAAAAGGAGCAGCCCTAAAACCATTACTACAAAAGGAGCAGCCCTAAAACCATTACTACAAAAGGAGTAGCCCTAAAACCATTACTACAAAGGAGTAGCCCTAACACGTCTACTACAAAGGAGTATCCCTAACACGTCTACTAAAAAAAGGAGTAGCCCTAACACGTCTACTAAAAAAGGAGAGTAGCCCTAACACGTCTACTACAAAGGAGTAGCCCTAACATGTCTACTACAAAGGAGTAGCCCTAACACGTCTACTACAAAAGGAGTAGCCCTAACACGTCTACTAAAAAAGGAGTAGCCCTAACACGTCTACTAAAAAAGGAGTAGCCCTAACACGTCTACTACAAAGGAGTAGCCCTAAAACCATTACTACATTAGGAGTAGCCCTAAAACCATTACTACAAAAGGAGCAGCCCTAAAACCATTACTACAAAAGGAGCAGCCCTAAAACCATTACTACAAAAGGAGTAGCCCTAAAACCATTACTACAAAAGGAGTAGCCCTAACACGTCTACTAAAAAAGGAGTAGCCCTAACACGTCTACTACAAAGGAGTAGCCCTAACACGTCTACTACAAAGGAGTAGCCCTAACACGTCTACTACAAAGGAGTAGCCCTAACACGTCTACTACAAAGGAGTAGCCCTAACACGTCTACTACAAAGGAGTAGCCCTAACACGTCTACTACAAAGGAGTAGCCCTAACACGTCTACTACAAAGGAGTAGCCCTAACACGTCTACTACAAAGGAGTAGCCCTAACACGTCTACTACAAAGGAGTAGCCCTAACACGTCTACTACAAAAGGAGTAGCCCTAACACGTCTACTACAAAAGGAGTAGCCCTAACACGTCTACTACAAAGGAGTAGCCCTAACATGTCTACTACAAAAGGAGTAGCCCTAACACGTCTACTACAAAAGGAGTAGACAAGCAAAGAGGGTTTATACTGTGGAAACACCCAAAAACAATGAGCAGGAAAAAAACACCACCCTGATATCCACCAAATTCAGAAAGCATATAACATGAAAAACAAAAATTGGTGGTGTTGCGCTAAAGGAAAGTAATAAAACTTATGTATGGTCTATTTTGAAGGCATGCTATACTGCACAGCAAAAAAGAGAAAGAAAGTTCTATTTCTCAATAGTTCGTTCAATGGATATCCAGTCTCTGTTGTAGAAAGGATTTTCAGTGAAATCTTCCAAGACTTTGGAACGAATGACCACTTCTTTGGTGAATCTTCATTAAAAAGTATATATCTCGGAAAAAGAGAAACTCGATAGTGTTATACCGTTTATTAATGTGTATACAAATCTACTGACATAATATACGTACAGAAAAAAGAGGTAGTGGGTTTAGGATTTGATCTCACCCACTGCCAGATAAAACATCACGTCCCAATCAAGCCTCTATAGACAAAACCACCAGGAGCTCCCGGGCTGCTTCCAAGGTGGTCACTCAATACCAAAGGTGGGACCGCGATGATAAAGTGACATAGTGCTGACGCGTTTCGCCCCGCCCACGGGACTTCATCAGAGCATACGTCACTATGCCATCATCCTCTCTAAATAGTGTCTTAACTTGACACACCTGGTGAAATTCTAATGAAATTCTCTGTAGCCACTCCCTATGGGAGATCCTACAAATGCTTCAGTATGTTTAAATATATTGCAAATGGAAGCACAAAAACAAATGTATTAAAAGATTGCCATATATAGGCGATCACAAACAGCCCTAAGAATAATCTTTAAGGCAAAAATTCATAACACCCATAAAACACTCTGTGTATGGATCAATGATTATTTTAAAAAACAATATTAAAAAAACAGCATTGAAAACGAACAGCATTAAAAAACGAACAGCATTTAAAAAACGAACAGCATTTAAAAAAAAAAAAAAAAAAAAAAAAAAAAAACGAACAGCACTAAACAACGAACATTAGAAAGAGTATAGATTCTTAATACTTCTAAGAACGCTCCAAAAAGGGGAGGGGAGGGATCTTAAGACATAACTACATAATTACAAGAGTAAAATGTAAAAAAGTAAAAAACATATGGACAAAAACATCCGTAAAATATTACATCATTCAAATACTATTAATAATAAAGTACAAACAGTAAAAATATACCGCATACAATGGAATACGTATAGCCATAATAGAGACACATAATAATACATGATGAAGGCAGGAATCATAACTACCATAAAAATACAATTAGGTAAGGAAATTATATAGATCAAAATCAACATTGAGACCCAAAGGAGTGAAAGTTCTTAAATCGTATGCTGTCCTCATCTCTTCCTGCCCCATTCTCTGAATGTTATTGCCTCCTCTCCAATATTTTCCTACCCTTTTAATGCCCAAAAACTTTAGACCTCTTGGGTCCGAATTATGAGACTTAAAGAAATGTGCGGAAACAAAATGTTGCATATACCCATTCCTAATATTGCGAATATGTTCATCTATGCGTTTGTGTAAAGGTCTTGCCGTGCGTCCCACATACTGTAGTCCGCACGGACATTCCAATAAATAGATAATATTGTTGGTTTTGCATGTAATTAAATTGTTGATCGGGTACTCAATATTTGTTATATTCGATTTGTAATTCTTGACGCAATTGCTACTTTTTGGACTATTCGAGTTCTTACACGATTGGCAATTTTTGCAATAGAAAAAACCTTTTTCTTGTTGTAGCCATCCTGTTTGTTTATGTTCTTTTATATAACTCTGGACTAAGGTTTGTTTTAAACTGGGGGCACCCCTAAAGGTGATACTGGGTCTTTCATTCAAAATGCCCCTCATTTTTTATTAATAGTATTTGAATGATGTAATATTTTACGGATGTTTTTGTCCATATGTTTTTTACTGTTTTACATTTTACTCTTGTAATTATGTAGTTATGTCTTAAGATCCCTCCCCTCCCCTTTTTGGAGCGTTCTTAGAAGTATTAAGAATCTATACTCTTTCTAATGTTCGTTGTTTAGTGCTGTTCGTTTTTTTTTTTTTTTTTTTTTTTTTTTTTAAATGCTGTTCGTTTTTTAAATGCTGTTCGTTTTTTAATGCTGTTCGTTTTCAATGCTGTTTTTTTAATATTGTTTTTTAAAATAATCATTGATCCATACACAGAGTGTTTTATGGGTGTTATGAATTTTTGCCTTAAAGATTATTCTTAGGGCTGTTTGTGATCGCCTATATATGGCAATCTTTTAATACATTTGTTTTTGTGCTTCCATTTGCAATATATTTAAACATACTGAAGCATTTGTAGGATCTCCCATAGGGAGTGGCTACAGAGAATTTCATTAGAATTTCACCAGGTGTGTCAAGTTAAGACACTATTTAGAGAGGATGATGGCATAGTGACGTATGCTCTGATGAAGTCCCGTGGGCGGGGCGAAACGCGTCAGCACTACGTCACTTTATCATCGCGGTCCCACCTTTGGTATTGAGTGACCACCTTGGAAGCAGCCCGGGAGCTCCTGGTGGTTTTGTCTATAGAGGCTTGATTGGGACGTGATGTTTTATCTGGCAGTGGGTGAGATCAAATCCTAAACCCACTACCTCTTTTTTCTGTACGTATATTATGTCAGTAGATTTGTATACACATTAATAAACGGTATAACACTATCGAGTTTCTCTTTTTCCGAGATATATACTTTTTAATGAAGATTCACCAAAGAAGTGGTCATTCGTTCCAAAGTCTTGGAAGATTTCACTGAAAATCCTTTCTACAACAGAGACTGGATATCCATTGAACGAACTATTGAGAAATAGAACTTTCTTTCTCTTTTTTGCTGTGCAGTATAGCATGCCTTCAAAATAGACCATACATAAGTTTTATTACTTTCCTTTAGCGCAACACCACCAATTTTTGTTTTTCATACAAAAGGAGTAGCCCTAACACGTCTACTACAAAGGAGTAGCCCTAACACGTCTACTACAAAGGAGTAGCGCTAAGCTATTCAATGAATTAGTGATTGAATGATATTAGTAAAGCTAAAATACTAAGGAGTATTTTTTCTTGTTACCCAGACTGTATATACATATACAAATAAAAGCATGTGATAGAAATTGTTCTATAATGTGACCTGAAGAACAATAAATGTATGACTAGTGACAGATAAAATGCAAACAGAATAAAATGCTCAGAGTGAAAAAAAATGCAAATGTGGAAAAAGTTGCCAGATCCGTGCTAATAATATAAAAACATAACAAGAGTGCTATAAAATATCTGGCATGTGCATTATGATCCTAAGGTATTACCGTATCAGAGATTGGCCAAAGCAAGGTCCATGGTTTGCATCAAGGCCTTCCACACACTGTATGGTCCTAACAATCCTCAATTCTAAAAGTGTAAACCAAGAAACAGAAAAAATGGATAATAGTGCAATACAGTTAGGAACTTGTCACAGGCCCTAGCCGCCGCCAGCACAAGAAAGGCAGATCTGGTGCTGCCCCATCTTGAATCTACCTAGGCAGTGCTTGAAAGGTGCTGCCTTACTGAGAACTGGTTCCCCTGCAAGCTGTAGCAGACTCAGGTGCACCTAATCTTTGGCTCTGCTTTCCTACTTAATGTAGCTGCACCCTTCAGAGGATGCTTCAGCATTGTTCAGTGTCAGCTTGTATCCTGCCAGCAAGAAGCCTGATCTTGTACCAAACCCTTTTGCATGGATTACTGGACAGTTGCCACTGTCTGTCTGCCTTCGACCCAATTGCTTGCCCCTGACTCTTTTGGATTACCCCCTGTTGGACACCTCGCCTGGAAAGTCTTATTTGTTCACCGAGACCCTCACTGTTATCAAAGACCCTCATTCGTTATCAGAAACCCTCATCTAAGTTCCTGGAGTCCTACACTCAACCCCCTGAACTCCCACCTTCAGTTCACTAAGTATACCTATACTCCTGCTTTCAGCCCTGTTCTTGCTCTGTCCATCTGTCTGTGAACCCCCTTTCTGTCCTGAGTTCTGTGTGTATCTGTCAGCCTCTTTCTGTCCTGTTTCTCTTCTTTATCTGGACCTATTCAAGCCCTCATCTTGTACCGTATCACATAATAAAGCTCCTTATCATGGAACCAGGTTCCTTATTTGTTTTGCCCCTATGTTTTTACTTAAAATTGATTAGTCCACTCTCCCGTCTAACTTACATAGTTAGTTTGGTCCAGCCTCATTTCCTGCTTCAGCAAGCTGCCAATCTCCCAGTCTACCATAGAGGCATGTGCGTAAAGATTCTGTTCTGTACTGGTTGATTGCATCCTGTCTTTACCTTCTCCCCATAACAAAGCATACCAAGAGAAGCCCTCTTTTCCCACAAGACACATTTTATTTGCTGTTACTTTCTCAATACAGTGAAGAAGCTATAAAGGACTTTTACATATGTGTGTTTTCAAAAGGGGATGAGTTAAGCTATCTGACGTCACTTATATCCTGCATGTGACATTAATTTCTTGCATATGACCCTGGGGTTCCAGAATACTCTTTGTTAATGCATTTATGCCTCCAGTATGCCACTGCACCCTTGGGCTTGTACCCTCACCCTCCTGGGTTGGCTGACCCCTGACAGAGCTAGTTAAATACAGTCCAAGTATATCTCAAAAGGTATCACACTCACAAATTCAAGAGCCTCCTATTGGCTCTATGTGCTGTGTGCCAACTTAACTAGGAGTGACACAGTCCATCCCTCCAGATGCTACTTTGGTCCCCAAAGGAAAAATGACAGACATCCTCATGGCACAAAAAATGTTTATAAGCAGGTGTTCATAAATTGAAAATTAAAAACAAAATGTGCTGTCACCTTGCAGAGCCTGCCTCACTGGCTCAGGTATATACCGCATTGGCAGACATTAACGGTGCTGCCTCGCCTTGTTTCCTGCGTCCTCTGGGCTTTCCTGGTCAGGGAGACCAGTACAGAGGGCTGCAGCTCAGAAGGGGTAAAAATATATATATATATATTTTATTGGATAAAAAGTGAGAAATAAAATTTGCTTGCATTAAAGAAAAGAATAGTTTTGTGCTAATAGAAATACGCGTTTCGCCAGTGAACACCATCTTCCTCAGTCTCAGGTTTTAAAGATCACCTCGGGGAAATGCAGACTGAATCCTGCAATCATTAAGCAGCAAATCATATCACCTGTGCTGTGCTTCACATATCTGGCAAACCTGGCCTGTTAAAGGTACTCTAGGACCAGGGTTGGGAACTACTGCTATAATATATCACTGGTACTTTTAACCATTTAATTTTTTTATCCTTTAGGTGCAAGTCTTGTTTTACGAAACAAGTTTTCAGTTAATCACTTTTGGGATGACTGCAGAAGATACAACGTAACTGTTGTCCATTATGTTGGAGAATTGCTTCGATATCTGTGTAATACCCCCAAGGTATGGTATAGAAATGTATCATCTTTTGTAATTCTGCCACTCATAGAACCATTAACCTCTTCGCTAACCATGATTGAGTATATTCGATCTTCAGAATCTCCTGCAGAAGCTCAACAGTGAGTAAACTTGATCTGTTCATATTTTGAAACGGTGCAAAGGAATTTTCTGTACTACAAACTAAATTCATTTCCAAACGCGCAACCAAATTTTCAGCACCTCGGACATGTCTGCCAAGGTGCTGAAGCTGTGTGAGCAGCACTGAGATCTGTTTTTCTTTGACATAAACATGGAGCTCCAGCGGCTATATATATAGATAGATATATATCTATATATCTATCTATTATTATGTGTAGAAGCTCTTTTTGGCCTGCCGGATGAGCCCTCTGCCTGTCAAATAATTTTACTGATTATAAAATGTTTGTATGAACAGTGCATACATTTTTCAATGTCTGTAATGGAAAGGGGTTTTCCATAAATCCAAGAACCTGGCAGTGGTTTTATGGAAAACCACTTTAGGGGTTATTCAGAGAGCACCGAAATTTCGGTGCTCACTCGTTCCGCGCACTTCGGCAGTTTCAGTTTGCTGACCCAGTGGTGAAATCAGAATTTGCCGCAGGGTCTCCGAAGTGGGCTGAATACAGCCGACGACTACCAGACCGCCAAACGCAGCCACACTGAACGCTGCCGTTCAAGGCCGATTAAAAGGCGTTTAAAACCATGAAAATGCATATAAATAATAAAAAAGGTCCTATAAAAAATAATAAAATGGTCCTTTACAAAATAAAAAGAAAATGCCATTTAAAGAAAATGGGAATCAGAAATCCCCCCTCCCTAAAAAATCCATAAAAATGCCTAAAAAAAAGACTTTTTGCTACAAATAATAAGAATAAACCGCTGAATAAAACATTTATGAAAACGGTAATTTATTTTTAAATTGAAACCTTTTGGGATTTGCCTGTTTAAACCTGTTGATCTAAAACACCGAAAATCTAGACATTTCGCCAACTTTTCGGTGCAGTTTGGCATTCTCTGAATTGATCAACCATCGCTTCTCAAAAGGGACAATTCACTGCAGACGAAGGTTGCCGAATTGCGGTAATCTGATTGCCATATTTCACTGGCAATTCACCAATATTTGGATTGCCAGCTTTCTGAATAGCCGAACTGCTACGAAATTGCACCGTATGGTGAAATTCACTGTTCGGTGCAATTTGGCTTTTGTGAATAAGCCCTTTTGGTAGTGAAGGGGTTAAACCTCATTAGCCTTACTAACATTAGTTTAATAATTAATCTAATGTCACATGGAGGTGGGCTACCAGTAAATCTAATATTATTATCAATTATATGGCGCCAACAGTTTCCGCAGCGCTTTACAAAAACCAAAGGGACCGAGATACCGATACACGGACATAGAGTGGAAACAAGAGGTGTAGAGGGCCCTGCTCATAGGAGCTTACAGTCTAATAATGATATAGGATCCATCGGTAATTAGAAAATACTTTTTTTATTCTGTTGGACATATAATTAGTCAACGTTAACACATCTGTTAATATCATATTTTTCCTTTTTGTTTTTATGTGAACATTCCAAAATCTAAGAAGCAGCTCGTCATTCTTATGATTTATTCCACACTTATAACTATACACCAAATATTAGTGCAGAGCCTTTTGGTCAGTCTATATACCTTATTTTCGTTTATAAAACACTTTTACTGATAATTTTTCTTTCCCGGCTAAAAGTTTAGAACACAAAAAAGCCAAAGCATAATATTGTAAGACCAACATTTATCATATATGGATTGTATATATTCACAAGAGTAGAGCTTTCCTAGCTCTATGTTCTCATGTGGACCATTAGCCGGCCGTCCACAGCCTGAAACAAAATTTTCTGGTATTCCTGGATATTTTTTGACAAGACAATATCCACATAGCACAGATTAATATGATTACTAACAGGGTTATTCAAAGAGAATCGAAATGTCACCGCATGTTCGGTGACATTTCGTTCTCTTCAATTCGGGCCGAATCGGCGATCCCATTTCGGCGACGCTGCGGTGTATTCAACAAGCACCACAGGGCCATCGAAGCGCAGGGAAAGGCTGCCGCAAACCCGACGAAAAATCACCGCAGAAAACTCGGCGAATGCACGCCGAAACCCGCAAAAACATCTGGATTAACCCGCCGAAGACGCCGGAAAAACCCGAGCAGGAGCCGATCACACGCAGCGCAGCCGCCGGAAAAAGCCGACACCGCAGACGAGTGAAGTGAATATTTTAGCAAAACAGTTTGCTTGAATGTTTGAAAAGTGAAACGCTGTTTGCAAAGAAACTACTGAGCGAAAATGTCTGAAATTTACATATGAGGTCCAGGGAATGATAATAAAGAGGGCTGTTACAGAAAAAATAAGTAAACTTAAAAAAAAAATGCTTAAAATATCCTAAAAAATCTATAAATAAAGAGACTCTTTACTGCAGAATTTTATAATGAACAGTTTATTAGATATTGAATTAAAACAGGAATATTTTTAACATTGAAGCCTATGGGATTCTCCTGAATAAACCTGTCGAATTAAACCACCGAATGGCAGGGCATTTCGGGAACCTTTCACTGCTGGTTTGTGTTCTCTGAATAGACGATGCATTGCTTCTCTATGGGGATTTCTCTGCCCTCGAACAGGCACCGAACAGGCACCGTATGTGCAGGCAATTCGCCAGGATTTGGCGTATTGCCTGCTCTCTGGATAGCCGAATGGCCAGGAAAGGTAACCGAATGCTGATTTTCAGCGTTCGGTTACCTTTCTCCAGCCATTCAAATCTCTTTGAATAACCCTGTATGTATACAAGATAAATGGATTGACTCACGTGGTGCAGGCTCATCCTTATCTGGCGTGTGGTTGTTTTCCAGGTACAACCATAAACCGTTCAGGCAAAAAATTCTTGGACAGGTTCTCAATTTAAAATTTATTTTAAAAATGTAATCCGAGACGCGTTTTGCCAGTGTTACATCCTGTCAGGGTGGCACCTGGCATACGCAGTGGTGGGACCCAAGTTCGAGGGGTTAGAGTCCTTTAGGCAGGAATATGCAGGTTGTACCAGAGGAGAGGCTGGTTGCTGATACTGGTAAGAGTCCATGGCGCGGTACAAAAGGGTAAAATAGGGAGAATAGTCAGGACGGTCGTGAAGTGATCAGTGGCCGGCAGCAAGGAGGCAAGGTCGGTGGGTTAAGCAGGGTCTGGTACACGGTGATCAGCATAAACATAAAGCCAGGTCTGAACAGCACAGGGGTTGACTTGTCAATGCAAAGCCAAGTTGCAGAAGGGGGGAGTTGATCTTTTATTGACACAGGAGGGTGTGGTGTATGTTTGTGTTTAACTGATTAACCCCTTTGAGTGCTGGATTGGCTGAGGCAGCACTTTTCATGGATAGCACTGATTTAGATCTGGTTGTTGCGCACACACGGGTGCTGATCCCTGACACATCCGAAGAAGAGGAATAAGGGAAAAAAATTATAATTATATATAAAATACAAAACAGCAGAAGGTTGCACTCAACCTCAAAACTAAGCAGTGCATCTAAGGCTAGGGTCAGACGAGCGTGATTTCTACGGACTGTACGTCTGTGCACACGGACGTACGTCAGTACGGAAGACGCAGTAGTGGCCACACAGTCTGTTTATTCACTGACGTATATTTTGACGGATGTAGGAGGGAAAATAAATTAAGAAAGCAAAACCATTTTGTCCGTGAAAAATGCTGGACGTATAAATGCAGTCCGTCTGACCACGTTCCATCACTCACACACAAAGCTATGCGGACGTTGCGGACGCAGCGCACTTTGTGCAGCCGTTCTATGAGTTGTACGTTCTTGCCTGCCTTGCGTCCGTGGGCCGCGGCCGTTGTGCGTCCGCAGTTCAGTGCGGACGTACTTCATGTGTCAGGCTCCAATGGACTTTCTTTCATGCTATCACGGACGTACTTTTAGGCGCAATCACGGACGTGAACACTACGCTCGTCTGACCCCAGCCTAAGACATTAAATACAAAACGCCTAGAAAGAGCACTCCATATTAATGACCACCTTCTTCCATCATATTCGGTGGCAAAAAAACACAGAACTCCCATTTGGTATGCACCCCTCCCTGTTCACAGGTGCTCCACCATGACAGCCTATAAAGGCCTAGAGCTGCCGGGGAGCTCCAGGGTGATTAGATCCTGTAAGTGCAGATTCGGTCAAGCTAGATAGGAAACGACTGTGACAGGCTTAAGCAAATTATGATCATACTTTGTGAACTGAATCCCCATCATTTTACCTCAGTCAAGTTTTTTTGAACATTTTTAAAACTGTCAGGGTAATTCAAAGAGAATCGAAAAATCACCGCACGTTCCGTGAGTTTTCGTTCTCTTCAATTCGGTGCAATTTGGCGATCCCATTTCGGCAACCCTGCGGTATATTCAGCAAGCACCACAGGACAGTCGTAGTGCAGGGAAAAGCCGCCGCAAACCTGCCGAACACTCACTGCAAAACCCGGCGAATGCACACTGAAACCCGCAAAAACATCTGGATTAACCCCGCCGAACACGCCGGAGAAACCCGAGCAGGAGCCAATCAGAGCGCAGAGCAGCCGCCGGAAATAGCCGACACCGCAGACGAATGGAGTGAAAAAATAAATAAAACAGTTTGCTTGAAAGTTTGAAAAATGAAACGCTGATTGCAAAGAAACTACTGAGCGAAAATGTCTGAAATTTACATATGAGATCCAATGAATGATAATAAAAAGGGCTGTTACAGAAAAAAGAAAAAACTATTTAAAAAAATTAGGGAAAAAACTTTTTTGCAAAAAAAATCTCGAAAAAAGCCTAAAAAATCTAAGAATAAAGAGACTCTTTACTGCAGAATATTGTAATAAACGGTTTATTAGATATTGCATTAAAACGGGAATATTTTTAACATTGAAGCCTATGGGATTCGCCTGAATAAACCTGTTGAATGAAACCACCGAACAAGGGATAGGGAAATTATCGATTAATTACTCGCTTAAACATTAAATTTTTTGATCGATTTTTAAAATTCTTTTGATCAGGGGGCGCCCTTACTTTCCATCAGCTCTGGTATGGGACTCTAGGAGTCCGAATCCGGAACTGTACTGGCTTCCTGGGGCCCTGTGCGGCCCTACAGCAGCGTGCAAGGCAGTCACGAGTGCGACGCACGCGTCACACACAGCGACTGGCGAAGAAAGAAGACGGCAGACGAAAAGGCAGCAGAGGAGTTGTGAGTATGGTGCTGCCTGTCTCAGTCCAGCCTCGGACCCAGCCAAATCCCAGCAGGGCCCAGACCCCAGGCACACACCAGGCCCCAGACAAGACCCAGGGCCCAGACCCAAAGGGCCAGGGCCCAGACTCAAGACAACAGGGCCCCAGACCCAGGGCCCAGACCAAGGCTCTAGACTAATGCATAGTTGCAATGCAAGCAGATCAGCTAAAAGTAGTTGGATCTGTATGTGCAATATAATTAATTATATATATATATTCAGGTAGTAATCCAGCACTCACCGGTTCCTGGTTTCATGCCCGGTGCAACGCCAAGCTTTATGTCCTGAAGAAATCTTGCGATGAGCAGACTGAAATGTTGACCTTCTAAATAATAAAGTTTTGCTATTTTTGGAAAAGACATACAGGGTTATCCGAATTGCTTGAGAAAGGTAACCGAACGCTGAAAATCAGCGTTCGGTTGCCTTTCCTGGCCATTCGACTATCCAGAGAGCAGGCAATTCACCAAATCCTAGCGAATTGCCTGAACATACGGTGCCTGTTCGAGGGCAGTGAAATCTCACATGAAAAAGCACTGCTTCGGCTATTCAGAGAACACAAACCAGCAGTGAAAGGTTCCCCTAATGCCCTGCCATTCGGTGGTTTAAGGCTAGGGTCAGATGAGCGCATTTTGTACGGACTGTGCGTCCGTGCAGTACGGACGTACTTACTGACTGACGACAAGGTAGTGGCCAAACAGTCCGTTTTTTTCACTGACGTATTTTTTGACTGATGTAGCAGGGAAAATAAATTACAATGAAAAAACATTCTGTCCGTCAAAAATGCTGGACGTATAAATGCAGTCCGTCTGACCATGCTCCATCACTCACACACAAAGCTATGCAGACGTTGTAGACGTGGCGCACTCCGCACGTCCGTTCTAGCAGTATTACGTTCTTGCCTAACCTGCGTCCGTTTGCAGCGTCCGTCATGCGTCCGCAGTTCAGTGCGGACGTACTTCGTGTGTGGGGCTCCATTTAACACAATTGTATGCTATCACGGACGTACTTATGTGCGGGCAACACGGACGTTAACACTGCGCTCGTCTGACCCTAGCCTAATTCGGCAAGTTAATTCAGGAGAATCCCATAGACTTCAATGTTAAAAAAATTCCCGTTTTAATTCAATATCTAATAAACCATTCATTATAAAATTCTGCAGCAAAAAGTCTCTTTATTTATAGATTTTTTTAGGATACTTCAAGCATTTTTTTTTTTTTTAAAAAAAAGTCCGATTTTTTTTTTTTTTTTTCTATTATTATTTTTTTAAGTTTACTTATTTTTTTCTGTAACAGCCCTTTTTATTATCATTCCCAGGACCTCCTGTGTAAATTTCAGACATTTTCACTCAGTAGTTTTTTTGCAAACAGCGTTTCATTTTCACAGATTCATACAAATGGTTTTGCTAATTTATTCACTGCCTCCTCTGCGTCTCAGCTGCTTCGGCTCTGTGTGATTCGGCTCCTGTTCGGCTGCTTCGCTGCGTGTGATCGGCTCCTGCTCGGGTTTTTTGAAGGTTAATCCAGATGTTTTTGAGTGTTTTCAGCGTGCATTCGGTGGGTTTTGCAGTGAGTTTTCGTCAGGTTTGCGGTGACTTTTCCCTGCAATTCGGGGACCCTGTGGTGCTCGCTGAATACACCGCAGGGTCACCGAAATGGGATCGGCAAAAGGAACCGAATCGAAGAGAACGAAAAGTCACCGAACGTGCGGTGACTTTTCAAATCTCTTTGAATAACCCTGATAGAGTGCTGCCAGTATTTTGGACTTTATATATATATATTATATATTTTTCCCTTATTACTCTTCTTCGGATGTAACACCGGCGAAAGATAACGCGTCTCGGATTTCATTTTTTAAATAATTTTTACATTGCGTGATGGAATAGTGTGTAACAGTGCTAGCGACGTGTGTTTGTGGCTTTAAACTTTAACACTGGGTGGCGCTGATACACCTCTCTCTGCTTTATGCCACACTTAGAAAGACAGCGATAAGGATCACTGTGTACGGCTTGCCCTGGGGAATGGTCTCCGATCAGACGTCTGGAAGGAGTTTCACGACAGATTCGGAAACATCAGCATATTTGAATTCTACGCATCGACAGAAGGGAATGCTGTCTTTTATAACTACATTGGAAAACCTGGCGCTATTGGCAAATCAAGCTTCTTCCATAAGGTGAAAACCTCTACACCATCTTTCTACCATGTCTGTCTATTTATCAGTCAGGGTATTGTATGCAGTGAAGGAGCAGGTTTTTTTTTCAGAAAAGCAAGGTTTCGGTCCTCTAATAGGACCTTTCTCAAGCGGAAAGACAAAAAGAACAAAACTAATATTAATACAAATATACAGTGAAATGCAATAAAAGTGACAAGAACACAAACCAAAGGGCAGGGCTCAAAATTTCAAGTCCCGAGCTACTAGCCAGGTCTTAAAAGTTACTCGCCACCAGTTGCCCCACTAAATGACACTGTTAAATGTTTTATTCGAAACAAAGTTACGGAAATAAATAATAATATTAACATAAATGTAAACAAGGGAAAATAAGTGCTTTACATCTAATGGGGATGCAAACAAAATATTAAATGTAACTGCTCAATGTGTAATAAACGTAGTGCATTTTTTTCATCTCCACAATCACTCCAGATTCATGTGTACCCAGACACATCAGACCCCAGATACATGTATCCCCAGACCCCGCATACATGTACAGTATCCCTGTATACATGTATCGAAACCTTAGTTTCACTCATAAAATTAAATGGAAGCCAATAAAGAAATATTTCACATGTAATATTTTAACAAAAATGTTTAACACTTTGTTTCTGTTTCAGTTCTATAAACCATATAATATAATAAAATATGATGTTGAAAAGGAAGAACCGATTCGAGACAATTCAGGACGCTGTATAGTTGCAGCAAAAGGTAAGATCTTGGACTAAATGCGTTCCCACCTACTACCCTCCAACCAAGCCTAGCTGATGATGGGGTAATAATATGAGGTAGTGGGTAATAAATGTATCGACTGCATAATTATTTGGAAAAACCTCTCAAACATTAAGGGGCAAATTACATTCTTGACGCAAAAACGCTCGCGCAACGCGTGAATTTGTGCGCCAACATTAACACACATAAATCACCGCTGGCATTACAATCCTCGAGCATTTTTTCATCCGTCGAGCAATAACGCGCGTAAAACGGACGCACACAAATGCTCGCGCAGTAACGTTGCGCGCAGAAATCAGTTTGCGGACTGTATTTTTACACAATTCAGCCAATCAGAATTAAGAACCACAATTGTCTCGCGTTAAGTTTTTGCGCCTGTCAAAGTCAATCTCTGCATATATGCTGCAGCAATAATAAAAACACGCACAACTTCTCCATTTTATTGGTTTGGTATGTGTAGAATGTGTAACTATACTTTGCTGCGTTTTTATTTTTGGGCTGGTGTATTTGGGATCGGCCAGAACGTTCAGATTTGCCATTAACTCCAGCTTTTAGGAGTTGCTAAAATTATGCGCGCAAAGACTGTGCGTTAAATCCTGCGCATAGATTGTAATACCATCCGCGTACCAGCGTTCATTCGCATTTGCGCTCACAATGTTAAGTTTAGGACGCGCGCAGTACAGTAAGCTCGCGCAGTGTTCGCGCAGGTTCACCTGCGGTAGACGATTACGCGTGTTTGTTGTGCTGACAATGTAATACGACGTTCAGCGCAAAGGGTTTTACCCCTCGCGTTAATGGTTTTTTGCGCGAAGATTGTAATATGGCCCTAAATGTAGGGTCATGATTTAAAGTTCTTGTAAAAATACCTGATTCTCTTTAACTCATTTGGAAAGAATTTATTTTGTACTGTATCTACATACAGGGTTATTCAAAGAGATTCGAAAAGTCACCGCACGTTCGGTGTCTTTTCGTTCTCTTCAATTCGGTTCCTTTTGCCGATCCCATTTCGGTGACCCTGCGGTGTATTCAGCAAACAGCACAGGGTCCCCGAATTGCAGGGAAAAGCTGCCGCAAACCCGACGAAAACTAACCGCAAAACCCAGCGAATGCACGCCTGCTTATTAACCTGCTGAAAACCACAGAAAAACCCGAGCAGAAGCCGATCACACCAGCGAAGCCGCCGGAAAAAGCCGACATCGCAGACGAAGGCAGTGAATAAATTAGCAAAACAGTTTGCATGAATGATTGAAAAATGAAACGCTGTTTGCAAAGAAACTACTGAGCGAAAATGTCTGAAATTTACATATGAGGTCCAGGGAATGATAATAAAGAGGGCTGTTACAGAAAAAATAAGTAAACTTGAAGAAAAAAAAAAAGTATCGGACTTTAAAAAAAAAAAAAATCTGAAAAATGCAAAAAATATCCTAAAAAATCTATAAATAAAGAGACTCTTTACTGCAGAATATTATAATCAACGCTTTATTAGATATTGAAGTAAAACGGGAATATTTTTAACATTGAAGCCTATGGGATTCTCCTGAATAAATTTGCTGAATTAAATAACCGAATGGCAGGGCATTAGGGGAACCTTTCACTGCTGGTTTGTGTTCTCTGAATAGCCGAAGCAGTGCTTCTCTATGGGGATTTCACTGCCCTCGAACAGGCACTGTATGTGCAGTCAATTCGCCAGGACTTGGCGAATTGCCTGCTCTCTGGACAGCTGAATGGCCAAGAAAGGTAACCGAACGCTGATTTTCAGCTTTCGGTTACCTTTCTCCAGCAATTCGGATCTCTGTGAATTACGCTGATATTGTTCCAGATGAATAGAAAATGTAAAGGTTTTACATAAATGCCTATCAAAGAAGCAGCCCCCACCCCCTGTTACTCACTACTAAAGGCACCATGATCTTTGCAAATCTCTATGCCGGCAAACGGTGATAAATACGGGGGGAGATTCTCCATGCACACGGTTTTCCTGCTCAATGCAGTTCTCGCCTTCACTGACCAATAGTAAACTGATGGACTCAGAGCATCAGCATCCCTACGAAGGAATTTTGTGTGCACCTCCTCCATTGCGGCCAATTTGGTGTGCACCTCCTCCTGTACTGTCGGGTTTTGGGTCTATGATGTTCATCCATCGTATTCGAAGAGGACCTTGACATCTAAAAGGCTGTGGGTTGTCCACGGGTGTGTCCGCAGATGGCTGGTAAGGCCTATAGGAGCACAAAATATTCTGCCGCATGTCGAGCAGACATTTGTAGGTATTCCTGTAGCAACATTTGCAGCTCTGGCTTTGCGAAGTGCTCGCTTCTCTTGTGCTGTAGTTGTTTTTTTGTCCTCAAATATCTGGCAGCCTTGGAGGATCAGTGTGCGCTATGTCGATCGATCTTGTGCCAGGGTTTCCCAGGAGGTGATATCAATATCCATGGACTTGAAGGAGGCTTTCAGTGTATCTTTGTATCGCTTCCTTTGTCCCCTGAGTGGCCGCTTTCCTTGAGAAAGCTCACCATAAAGGATCGGTTTAGGGATGCAATGATCTGGCGTCCTTGCAACATGGCCTGCCTAACGTGTCTGGGCTTTCATCAGCAGGGTGTAAACTGATGACAGGACTACTCTGGAAAGGGCTTCTGTGTCTGGCACCCAGTTTTGCCACCGGATCCTAAGAAGTCTGCAGAGGCAGGTCATAAGATATGGAAGCGATTCAGTTGCCTATCATGCCTCCTGTGTACAGTCCAAGTCTCGCTGGCATACATCAGGGTAGTTAACACTACTGCTCGATAGATTTGAGCTATTGTAGCAAGGCTTATTCCACGGCAGTCCCATACATTGGTCAATAGTCTGCCAAATGCAGAGCTTGCCTTGGCTTCTCTTTTAAGTTAGCGTAAAGGGTTATTCAGAATGCACTGAAATTTCAGTGAAATTTTGGTGCTTTCTCGTTTGGCGCACATTGGTGTGCTTCGATGATTCCAGTTCTCTGACCCTGTGGGGAATTCACTATTCACCACAGGGTCCACAAAGTGAACCAAACATGGAGCTGCCGAACTGAATGCCGAACTGCAGAAAAAAAACCGCTGAATTCTGCTATACTTCTAAAATGTGTCTAAACCAATAAAAATGCATGAAAATGTTTGTAGATAATCAACAAGGTCCTATAAAAATATAAAAATGACTATTACAGAATAAAAGAAAAACGTCTGTTAAAAAAGTTGGGAATCCAAAATTTTGCCAAAAAAAAATAAATACATCAAAATGTTCCAAAAAGTAAATAAATAAAAAAATCTTTTGCTGAAAATGGAGTCTCTGAAGCAGTTGACGTCGGCGAAAACCGTCAAATTGCCCCGATTAACCTCCAAATTACATTGAAATTGCCTCGGCGAATTCCGGCCAAAACTGGGATAAACCAAAAAACCTCCAATGCGAGTTTAAATCAAGAAAAAGTATTAAATCTGTACAAAAGAGTGAAGCACACTATAACTTGACAGATAAACAAAAGATAAACATACGCTGTAGATAATAATGTAGATGCTGCTCCGAAGGATGAAGATCACAATGCCTTAAAAGAACAGCAAAAAATAAAAACCATCGGGCAGTATAGCAATAATTAAGATCAAATTGAAAGATCGAAATATCACACTCACATACTGTAGAGCACTTAGAAGAGGAACGCAAGTGGAAGAGCCAGCAAGCTCTACAGTATGTGAGTGTGTTATCTCAATCTTTCAATTTGATCTTAATCATTGCTATATTGCACTAGGATTGTTTTTTTCTGCTGGTATTTTAAGGCATTGTGATCTTCATCCTTCGGCGTAGCATCTACATTATTATCTACCGCATGTGTAAGTTGATTTGTTAAGTTATATCCACATGTGCGCTTCACTCTTTTGTACACTTTTTGGGCTCTATTACATTCTTCGCGCAAACGTTAACGCGTGCGCAAAAAACCGCATTAACGCGAGGGGCAAAACCCTTTGCGCTGAACGTCGTATTACAATGTCCGCGCAAAAAAATGCGCGTTAACGTCTACCGCGGGTGAACCTGCGCAAACGCCGCGCGAGGGTACTGTACTGCGCGCGTCCTATACTTAACATTGTGAGCGCAAATGCGTTTGTGCGCTGGTACGCGGATGGTATTACAATCTATGTGCATAATTTTAACGTCTTTGAAAAGCTGGTGGTAACGGCAAATCTGAACGTCCTGGCCGAACCCAAATAGACCAGGCAGAAAAAAAAATACAGCACAGTATAGTTACACATTCTACGCATACCCAAACAATAAAATGGAGAAGTTGTGTGTGCTTTTTTTATTGATGCAGCATATATGCGCAGATTGACTTTGACAGGCGCAAAAACTTAACGGGTGACAATTGTGGTTCTTAATTCTGATTGGCTGAATCGCGTGAAAAAACAGTCTGCACACTGATTTCTGCGCGCAACGTTGAGGCGCGTGTTTTTGCGTGTCCGTTTTATGTGCATTATTTTTTGACGGATTAAAAAATGTGCGCGGATTGTAATACCAGCGTTGTTTTACGCGCATTAACGTTTAACGCTGCGAGCAAAAATTCACACGTTCTGCGTGCGTTTTTGCATGAATATTGGTTTGGATTGTTGGGGGTATTCTTTTTTTATTTTTCGTGTTACAGCGACAGTGGTTTTCTTATTCTCATTTTTCAGCCCAGCAGCAATTTGATCCTATCGATCTTTTTAGGTTTTTCTAGTATTAAATATGTGTCTAAATAATAGAAAACGGTCTTTAAAATGAATAACAATGGGCCATATTACAATGTTGGTGCTAACTTAACCTTTGCTGCACTTTGGTGAGTTTGATTCGCCAACCCTGCGGTGAATTCAGCATTCACCACAGGGTCCCCGAGGAGCGGCAAATCGGCCCGCTGAATCAATCTGAAAAAACGCCAAATCGATCCGGTAAAAACCGACAAACCGCCAAATGGGTAAAAAAAAAAAAAACCTGCAAATTTTAAAAGGCGTTAAAAACAAATAATACTACTGCTTTTAAAAGTTGTGGTGGGTTCCTCCTTTTTTTTTTTTTTAACCCCGTTTGTCGGCTTTTTTCGGATGCGTTCAGGGGTTTTGTGGCGGATTGTCCTGTATTTTTTTTTTGCAGCTGTGCAGCGGTACTTCTGTTCGAATCTGAGGTTTTTGCTGCAGATTTTTGGATGCGGTTGGCGGCTTTTCCCTGCACTTCAGGGATCCAGTGGTGAAAGCTGAAGTCACCGCATGGGTTAGGGAATTTGATTCCCAAAAGTGCAGGAAATGAAAGAGCAATGAAATTCCAATGGAATTTCAGTGCTCTTTGTTTTTTTTATTGTAATAAAGTTTTATTATGTTTTACACACGTATTTTACATGACATTAAGTGCATTACAACATATTCAGGCAGCTATGTGGTACTTGTGACATATGCATCTGATGGTAGACACGCAGGTTGTAATACTGCGTTCCTCCTAACGTCTTATGTGCATGGAAACATATAGAATACCAATTTAAAATATCAGTTTATACAGAAAAATAAAAAAAAAAAAGAAAGGAGGGGGGTAGGGCCCGTGACAAATGAAGTGGGATAGGAAGGGGGGTATGAAGGAAGCGGTCTTTCGTTTGTTATTTAGTTGCGGTCAAGAGTGGTCCACTGGGTTTTAGGGTGGTGTGCTTGCTGATGTAGACCAATAATACCAGCGTCGCAGATGTTTGGCTGTGGTGCCAGAGGATTGATGCAACAGATCCTCCACATCTCTGGTACGCTGGACTTCATCCAACCATTCCCGAAATGTGGGGGCTATCGCGGACTTCCAGTGTCTAGGTATCACCGCTTTGGCGGCATTCAGCAGACGAATGTCAAGGGTGTTTCTGTAAGTATCCACAGGTAGCGGTGTGTGGTGGAGCAGCATTGCTGCTGGTGTAAAGGAGGGTGGAGTGTCAGAGACCTTGCTAATGGCATCATGAACCAGTGTCCAGAAGGGTTGCAACACTGGGCAGGACCACCATATATGCAATAGGTCTGCGCGTTGCGATCC